>DWPA01005964.1:0-11349 GCA_018251375.1 Calpodes ethlius
GCAAAGCCGCGGGCAACCTCTAGTAAACTATATTTATTTACATGTCCCAGAAATAGACAGTATAAAGCGAATTCCTTTCAAGGTAGTAATGCAAATTATTAAACAATATCTTGTAATGAAAATAGCAGTGTAACGTTGTTCCTAGAATTGTTATCTTACACCGAATAAATTAAATGGAAAGCAATTTATTAAACCATACTAGTATTATAAATACGAAAGTGTGTTTGTTTGTTTGTCCTTCTTTAATGGCACAACGGAGCGTCCGTATGGTATGATTTTTGGTGTGAAATTAGTTAGGAGTATGAAGAGTACCATAGGCTAATTTTTACCGCTAAAAAACATCTAATTTCTCTGGGAAGTTCAATTATGTATAATGTACATATGTATATGCCAAATGAAGAAGCTAACAGGGATCCGGTAGATTATGAAGGCTCAGTACAGGTCTAAGTGGCGTTTATTAGGGTTGCTCAAGGAAAGATTGATGAATAAGTGGAAAAAATTACTGTAGTAATAATTCGCATTTTAGTATGGTCCATATACGTGACTCAAAGTATATTTTTAACCTTCACAATCATGTTGACATCCTTAGTTCCACCGCTAAGAAGCTTACCTTTAGACCACGTAAGTACTAAGAGAAAACTATTTTTATTGTTATGACTCTCAGTTGGTTTGAAAAGACTTATATGCAGCAGTACCTTCTGTATTGTAAAGAGTTTCCTACGTAGTCGAGTCGAAAAAGGCACTATTTCGAAAGCATAATAAAAAGAAAATATTGACGCTTATAAGCATCTTGAAACACCTACGTGACACAAACAACTTTATACTTCTATAAGTTTTACGACTGACAAGCTATTTGATAATAAGCACGGCTTAATTTCTAATGTTTATACGACTTAATTCGGTCGCTTACAAAATAAAAGGGTAGTTAAGCTGTGTAATGTCGGCATAACGGAAGCCTCATGTTGCCGATGTCAATAAAAATTATATAAATACAGATCTGTATCTACGTCACGTTTTCTACATTAGCTCCACAAGCATTTGGTATGTCGCTAACAGAGTTATAGAGACGTAATCAGTTTTAGATCTTTTATGACGAATCAAACTGATGATACGCATAAAGCTGGGGGTTGACAGACTTGTTATTATTTTTAATTACAATATTTTTGATGTTAAAACATAAATTGCGTTTAAATTTTATTATACGTAGAAAATAAATAGTATTATTATAAATAGAAGCATAACTTGTATAATGCCGTTATATATAATTTTTCAGTTGATATTCGTTAAGTAATAAGTTCATGTAATTTTTTTTTTATAATGGATTGTTATTTTCCTCTCTCTTTTTGTACTTAGTGCTTACTTAAAAATTTACTCGATGAAAAGCGACTGTGATATACATTTAGTAGTGAATATAATATAATATTCCTAATATCATCATTAATTGTTGAGCCATGCAATTATGAGCGTGTTCGATTACAAACAGGGTGATTAGAATTGGCAAGTCTTTAGTCCTCTGTGCTTTGGTAACGTGCAGCTACATTTCCAGGTTATTTGTGATGTACCCGTAATGCCTATGAAATCATTTTAATTTACTCCAAGAAATTAATATATAACACAACATATTTTGTCTAACTGTTATTTTGAATGTTGGTTTTTTCATTGTATTGACAGTCTGTGAAAGAAAATATGGTTCATTTTCTCGTCAGCATTCTTAACCAAGTAGAAATAATCCGTTCGTTAATTATGATTTATTTATGACTAATTAAAACTAGTTGCTAGTACTATTAATTAGCAATGAAGACAATTGAAATATTGAAGCAGGTATCAATTTCAAACTATGGAATATGAAATCTCAATTAAATATTAAATATCTAAAACTTGTATTAACTGGGTCACAAACACTACAACGCTACTACAACTGAATATTTTACTAAACTTGTATTTGATATTTAATTTTCATGGTCGTTGTTTGAAACTAGACAAGTAGAACTTTGGTCAATGACTAATGTTTTATGTATAGTGTAGCCCTTGCTTTACAACCACAGAGTACATATGTCATTAGCTTGTCAACAGTCCACGGCCAGCGCCTGTAGTAGTAGGCCCGCCCACCGGTAGCGTGCACTGTGTTTATTGAAATGATCGGTCTCCTTGATGGATTGATAAAGTATTACGAGTAAATACGTACAGAGTCTCAGCTTCTTAACGTCCGACTTTAATACCTACACCTTTAGGGTTGGCACTAGGTACTTGGATATTTTGGGAAAATTAATAATGGAATATTTATTGCAAGATGTATGTATATTTGTTAAAGTTATATCAATAAGCTTACAGGGGTTGAAATTACATTCACATTTTATTATAAAATATGATTGTAAGTTTGCATTTTGGTCGAAAGTACATGAGTGACAACCCGAGGTTCGTCCCGCAACTGAGCCAGCGCAAACCGGTTTAAACTTCCGCAACAGCGTTGGTGAACATATCAGTGAGAGGTTACATGCACATCGCGCGCTACTTATACGAGTGAGTGCTATTGAGTCAGACTGTGTATACCTAGCTTGGTTTCTGTAAGATATCTATTCCATGTACCTCTACTGTATGTTCGTTAGTCTTTGATATCTTAATTGAGTAATGTATTATGAATTGTGGAAATAATCGCCGAAAGATTGTATTGGTGATGAATTGCTTTATGACCCAACATGATTACAATTTTGTGTAGCGATTTACTGCGTTTAGGCTTCTTAAAAATAAAAACGTCCTTTGTAATTTATAGATAACGCGACATATAAGAATGTGATCGTTTTTAAGGCTTGAAAGCTAATAGGTCACTGAATCATCGATGCGAAAATGTCAACTTTTTACACCTACCTTAACTAATGTAGTTACCTCTAACTATTTATATTAATAGCCTGCTGCTCCTCCCACTATTAAACAGACAAGGTGTTTGAAAACCCTTTTTCCAGAAACCCGTCATCTATTCATAGCAATGTAATGGAAATCAAATCATGCTTGCAAAAATGCAATATTAAAACTTAAGTTCAAAAACGATTTTTTGCATAACCGCATTTTTAACTTTCGTAAAACGGAACGTCTTAAAACAAAAAAATATAAAAAAAAACAAAACTGGTCCTACACATGTATGCGTTAAAGCACAAAACCGCATATCAAAGTCAGTGCTATCGACTGCATGCAACTCCAAACAGTCCGGACACCCCCGTTATTGTCGATCACTTCAAACGTTCGAAGTTGACGGTATTCGTCACTTACACTGACACATACTGAGCTGTGAGAGCTTCAACAACTGGCAGTGATCAATCAAACTCAATTTGAATGATGTCGTTATGTACCTACTGCGAATGTGAAAAGTTTGCTCTATTAAAAGCTTGAGTATGTTTTCGAGGACTGAGTATCACACCGAAGCGAGCAAAGACAATCTGACCGTGATTGATTGAGCTTTATCAATCATATTATTAAAAGGCCATATTGGAGTAGACTAGAATACTAACAGACACTCTGTGCCAATAAACTAAGGTTCTTAGGGACTACGACTCAGCTTCATATTAAGACTTCGCGTAAAAATAATATATTAAGGGAGTAATATATAATTATTATCATTCCATAATTTATTTCTTATTTACTCCTACCCTCTAGGTTTTAGTACTTTTACTTTATTCTTCTTTATTTATTGGCCGACAAGTGTAACTGGTGTCCAATAGAGTCGATGACCATTTATATGACTTGTCTGTGAATATGTTGCCTGTTTATATGAAATCGGACGATCGATGGATTATTTTTGGTAATCAGTAGTCCGTTAACATCAATAACAGCAAAGGTTTTCAACACTGATAAGAAAGAAGAGAAGAATTTGCTCATTAAGTTAGTTTTCGGTTTATATTATCATTAAGATTAAAAAAACATTTATGTCAACGAAAATACAGATGAACTAAATTCTAACTTTAAAATTCTAAACTTAATTGCTAACTATAGATATCGTTATGTTTTTGCGTTAATTAAAATTATTTACTAACTTATTTCCTCGAAACATAATAATGCGTAGATTGTTATCGCTTTCTTAGAATCGACAGAATAGTTTTAATTGTAGTTCAGATTTTGCTGCTAAATGAAATCAGAGTAATGTTGAACCAAAAACAAAATACATTATTTTGCGTCCACGCTTCGAAAGATAAAACAAAATTCGGTACGGTGTCACAACAGGCCAGGTTTGTTAGCAGACCGACTATTTGTCGGTTCTAGTTCAAAGTTAAACTTCGTAGTTTTGTAGGCAAGAGTTTTATGGGAATTACTCACGATACCAGCACGGACCGTTGTGTGGCGGTAATACTCGGTTACCGTTTCGCAAGTATTTATGGAGCATTTACCTACTACTTGCTGGGGTTAATTAGTCCAGTACAATAGTGAAGTTTTCTTTAGATTTGCTGGAAGTTTATAATGAAAAAAAAGTTTTTTTAACGATTTAGAAATGGTATACATTTTTAAAAGGTTTTATTTACTTGTTATGTTTGTGAGTTTTTAAGGTCGCTAGTATATTTGTTTGGCTCAAATCTTGCAATCTGGATTTGACCTATCTCTTTTTACTTTACGAAATTGAAATTTGACAGATTACTTTAATTCTAACGACATTGTGTCTTTATGACAAGTATGATCTGATACTTTGTACAAGTTCCAGGAGTGGAAACTCTTCAATAGTGAATAGTAGGTACTGTTATAGCGTATTTTTAATATTTGACCTAACAAATTATTTATTGCATCTGCTGAAAATAAATATGCATGTGATAGTATGCGGTCTATACTACATATGCATATACCTTTTGTTCCGTGTGACAAAGACGGGCCAAGGATATAATAGTTGTGTTAATGGACTGTTGCTGTTCGACTTAGTCTTTATATACACTGCAACAGAACGATAAAAATGTAAACAGTAAACTCGCGCAAAAATTAATAAAATGGGTTTACAAGTTAATGCGTAATAATATATCAACTTACTATGAGGAAACTACACTGCGCGTGACCTAACATGCATCAAATTTTACGTATTCCAATGTTCAATCTACCGTCATTTATCTTCGCAATCTACCCGCTAAAATAATAAAAACAAAATTTCATTTAACTTCTTGATTTTTCTTGGATCATATTTAAACATTATTATTTTTATTTAACAATAACATCGACATTTATTATTTATGAGAATGGAGAAACAAACAAATTATTAAAACAAACAATAAATCGCAATCTACCCGCTAAAATAATAAAAACAAAATTTCATTTAACTCCTTGATTTTTCTTGGATCATATTTAAAACATTATTATTTTTATTTAACAATAACATCCACATTTATTATTTATGAGAATGGAGAAACAAACAAATTATTATGACAAACAATAAATAAACATCTGTCCTGTTATTGGAGATGTGCCTCGGTAATAAGTTGTTATTTTCGTGAAATAAATTATAGTTATCTAACTAAATAAGGCTTTGTTCTCCTTATAACGTTGTAATACCGTGTCTTGAACACGTGCCTTGCCTCTAGCTACTGGGTATTAGGTATCTCCTACAGTTTGATATAATATGCTTTACTATGTGCTTACGTTTTTACGTAAACGGCCTTGAAGTGAATACATTTTCATTAGATGCAACCGACTGAACAAAATATCTTTGTCGTTATATATAAGCGATAGGATGGTAAATTTGTTATTTAGCTCCATTTTAGTTGTAAAATATCTCACCAATAAACTTAATATTTAAATGCTTACACACTAATACCCCCGTAGGAGGATTCCCTGAGTCGCGAGTGGCATGGGCAACACAAATAACACGTCACTAGCACCCATGACCTGAGAACAAATATTTATCTGTTACATAAATATCTGCCCCGGTCGAGAATCGAACCCAGGACCTCTCGCTTCGCAGGCAGGGTCACTACGAACTAGGCTACGGGGCAGTCAATCTTTTGCATCGTACGATGTAACAAGTTTACATAAATATGTAGAATTGTAAAATGCTATGACATTTTTGTAATGACAATTTTGTCATTTAATTTTACAGTTTTTTGTAAGTTTCATTGAACACTTGTATGACAATTATGTAATTTTTTGACAAATTTGAAGAGTTATATGTGTTGAACAGATCGGATGTGAGATAAGTGAATTAAGTTATTAAGATCATCAGCATAATGGCTACAGTGATGGATCGGAATTCAAGAGGTCTTGGGTTCGATACCCAGAGAGGCAAAAATTTGAATGAGTAGTTTGTAATTCTGTTCTCGATATGTATGAATTTTAGTATTGCATTTTTTGTATTCTTGTTGTTATTGTTTTGTTTTTTTTGTGTATGCATTGTCCATATCGTCCATGACACAAACACACTAGTGTGGTACATAAATGTGAATGTGAAGTTAATAAAATCACGTTTCCTCAATAACAGTACGGACATCTATATTAATAGCTTATTCAGTGGGATAGCGCCTTTATCCCCAATTCATTTGTAGCGATTTACACAAACGTAATAATTACAGTGACAATGAAACATATAGATACGAATTTTTGTGGTCTAAATTACATTATAAATTGGAGACGATTATAAATTTATCTGTTTTTCAAATGCGCTTCATTTTCAAATAAATTTATGCTCTATGTTGTAAGTCATACCGTTCATGTTGCTATTAGCTTTTAATAAGCTACTCGGCATTTATACAGATACAATTTTTTGTGATCAGTACTTACTTGTTTTAAGTTCAATAACTTTACTTTTATTTTGTCGTACTATTTACTGCGCTGCATTTGGCAATAATTCATATGATATAACGTGTGCCATATTATAATATAAGTTATTAATATACCTACTTATTTAGATTATCCATAAAGTAACATGTTTTAATACAAACAATTATTAACTGACATTACTAAACTTAACAACTAAAAACTAATCTACGCTAACAGTTTTCTCAGTAACGAATAATAACAAAATTATGTTCTTATTAACACCTAATACCCCCATAACTAACTAACTGACCACAATCCCTTCTACGGTCATATTTAATGTTTGTCACAATCATTCGTGAGCGGCAGGGGACTGTGACGTAATCAGCTCATTTTCTATTCTTATTCCATAAAAAATCTCATACACATTGGTAGCAAAAACCTTGACAAAAAGCATAAGTATGAACCCAATAACTAATGAGGTATGAATCCGCTAATGAATAATTTAAAGTACGAACTCGCTAATGAATAAGTTAAAGTATGAATAAGCTATATTATGAATTAGCTATTGAATAAGTTAAAGTATGAACCCGCTAATGAATAAGTTAAAGTATGAGTTGGCTAAGAAATGAGCTAAAGTATGAATTCGCTATTGCACAAGTTAAAGTATGAATGGCTAACTAATAAGCTAAACTATGAACCCACTAATAAATAAGTTAAAGTATTAAATAGCTAACTAATAAGCTAAAGAATGAATCCGCTAACTAATAAGGTACATATCAAGCGATCAATTACACCGTTAGTAATGCGAATCGCGCACGCTACATTCTACGCTAATAACTGTTCTCACATCTGTTCTTTGTAATGCACAGTTTTTGATTCTCACACGTTGAGAAACAGAGCGAGGAGCTTCCATCCGTTTTTAGAGCTTAGAAGTTACATTGATGCGCGAAATTTTAATATGGCAACAGACGATATATTTGTTAATAAATTTATGTACCTCATAGAGACAACTTTAATTTATATTATTTAAAGAGCTTTATCAATATATTGATTATTTTCCTCTGTCAAGGAACTTACAATTAATGGAACTTTAATTCTTTACATCATTAAACGACATTAGGTAATTTGAGGTACCACAATTAAAGTAATCATTAAAAATTTTTTTACAGTTTTCAAACATTCGAAGGAATGCAATAGTTTGCCTGCGCCGATGTTCCCTCCTGATTATAATGTGGGAGTTTTTAAAAGGAGAGTGAATAGGATCTTTATAAGTTAGTGCGCACAACATCATAGACTACATCGCCACTTACCTCCAGGTGGGATAGTAGTCAAGCACTGACTTATTTTATGTAAAAAAAAAACATTCCATCAAAATCTGCATAAGTCGTCTGATACTCCGCATTGATCGCAGTTCAGACATACCGAAATCTCTTAACGCATTTGATAACTTATGATGTACAAACAGTTGACAACAAAAAAAAGTTCCGATGGTATAACTGATATCATAACTACTATAACTAACTATAAAACTAACTATAAAAAAGTATTATATTTTCGACCAACAAATTATACACACAAACCAACCGAGGTAAAAAAAGTTATAAACTATTTTAACATGACCCTTCACACATACTCCCCAAAGATATTACATACCACATCCAAGATTAACGACTCCGAACCCCATGGGAACAAAACGAAAACAATCATGGGTTCGATCTGAATTCCTCACTCGTGCAGTTATCGCTGACCTTGAATTGTTCTTGGTAATATTTATTATGCATTGTGCCGTTCTGGTTACCCTTTGTCGGTATCAGCGTGACCTGAATAACTGAATAGTTAAGTGTATCAACAACCATTTATAATATACAAGTGTCTGTGTGATTACGAAACAACAAATGCTTAATATTTCAACTTTGTGTCTAAGCATACTTTAGTTCTTGGTTTAATACTATAATAATAATAATAAACGCTAACACACACACACCCGCAGTAGGATTACCTGTGTCGCGGGTGGCACGGACAACCCAAATAACATGTGACTAACAACCATGACCCCAGAACAAAAATACCTGTTTATATGTCACAAAAATATCTGTCCCGGCCAGGAATCGAACTCACGACTCTTGCTTCGCAGGCAGGGTCACTATCAACTACACTACGAAACCGTATACAAATAAACTCATTTTCTGATCAATACGAGAATTATTACGTTAACTGTTCTTCGAACAAACGCGTTACGAAACCACGTCCAAAATCGTGTTCTCTTTATAAGCGTGTCGTATCAAAATTAGTACAATACCGGTACTTATCGGTACAAAAAGGTGACATAAAGCTCTTGTGTAAAACACGGGTCATACGCTAAGTGGTTTTCCACGTGGGCAATGTTGACCAAGTTCTTGACAATATAGGCAAATAGAAAGCGCTTCTTTTGAATATTTGTTACTGGTCTATTTGAAACGCTAGTACAAATTAAAATCAATTAGACCGTCGCGGGTTGCCTCGCAGATGTTTAACATTACACTATTTAGTTTAAAATATAAACAGAATGATTTATTATAAAAAATAATGACGGTCTAATGCAAAACAAATTCAGATATTTAAAGAAGACTTTATAGAATAATTAAAAATAAAACAACGTAGTCCGAATTTAACACAGTAATACATTAGGATTATCTGCTATCACCTCAGTGAGAGAGTGTGAGAGAGAGAGAGAGAAATTTGCAGAACAAGAGAAGTAATCGGAGAAGAACGTCTATCGGCTGATTTAATCCGCCGGATTAGGTATTTCACATTAGGTAATAAGAGAAGATGACTAGAATAATAGATATCTTCCCCAGGTAGTTTAAATTCAAATTGTGTTCGCTCTTTTAGATAAAATATCACGATATTTTCATCAAAGCAAGTAGCTTCTGCACGCAGAAGCCTGTGTACCAAAAATCTTTACAATATTGACAATGATATGTTAAGTTAGTAAACTCGCACTTCATGCGTCATGCTATTTATAATCATAAAGCGGTTTTTTAAGTATTTACAGAAAGTATCGTCAATATCCGTTAAAGATTAGTTCTAACAGTAGAACAGCTATTTAAATTATTGAAAGCTAGGTTCTTTTAGAATTGTGTCCACTTTGTCCTTCAAAGTTGTATTAGTATCTTCTTTAGAAGATTCTTTAAAATTTAAAATGTTTTAAGCATTACTGGTTGAAATAAAATATTTTTTTTTCTTCTTAGTAAGTATAGAGTATAAAACATATACCTATTATTTAAATTGTCTGCTTCAACTAGGGACTGAACCTTTATTCCTCCCAGACTACAAGTATCCTGATAAGACCTTTATTGGTACACAGAAAATACATAAATAATTAGTTTTTATGTTAAAATAGCTTTTGTAAAATTAGGTACTCCAATTTTTCGACTTATCTAGTTGGCTCGTTAATAAAATTGGCTATACAATAAACATAAAAACTTGCGTAGGAATAGCGTAGGCTTGTAAAGAAATTGGGGCTTTGTGAAGCCCTTTCATATCATGATAATAATTTGGTAGCTAACAATATACGACTTATTATTATTGCTTTGCGAAATAATACTCCCTGACGTATGTCATTATTATTTTATTCTATGACGACCCCGTAGCTTAGTTGTTAGTGATCTTACCTATGAAGCCAGGTCCAGGGTTCCATTCCCGGCCGGAGCAAACATTCTCCGCACATCACTCAGGGTTCTAATTCTAGAGATTCTAGTCTTTGGAATGACATGCCTGAAAATCTTAGAAAACATACCACCAAATTTACCTATATATACACATATTATTACATACATTTTTCTCACTTTTTAATATTTTGTTATGTTATTTCTTATTTTCCTATACCGCCATATCGTTGTGATAACATTGCCTGAAGGTTGACCGGGAGGGAATGCTTTTAGCATTAAGACCGCCTTTGTTTCTGTACGATTTTGTATGGTGCAAATGTTTCAAATAAATAAATTTTTGTGGTCGGGTCATAAGGTGTTAGTAATGTCTAATTTGTGTAGTCCATGCCGCCCGCGACACGGGGAATCCTAATACATGTTTATCAGTGTGTAAATGTTTAGTACTCATTACATTGTAATGTAAGTATCCAGCTGAATCACATATAACCATATTCAAAACACACGGTATCCAGCCGTGGACTTAGCTAACTCATTATCCGACGTAATTAATTGAAGTTATGTACCAAAGTTTTTGGTTACGGGCCCGAGGGGGTTCTATGATTAGATTTGAAGGGTACTGGAAAAGACAACATGAATAATTTTGGAGCATGGTGCGGGTTAAATATATTACAAAAGCTGTAAATAAAATATTTCATGTTACATAAGGTTAAATAATGTCAGGGTTGGCAAATTTTGTTTAAGTTTAAGTGTTGTTTGATGCGATGACCAGTTGGTATTGGTTTTATGGTAATAATATATGTTAGCCGCAGATTCTCCCGTGTGAAAAAGTGGCAATAAAATAATAGTTTAAAAAAACTAAAAAACACGCTCTTTATAGAAAACTGAACTAAAAAATAGAAAATAAGATTTAAATGAATTTAAATTAAGAAAATAGTGTTAAAAATTTCAATGAATATAAATTAATAATAGTGTGAATAAAAAA
>DWPA01005965.1:0-11348 GCA_018251375.1 Calpodes ethlius
GGTAACGCTTTGTTGTTAAACTCTTCCTTTAATTTGGTAGAACTATATATCGTAATGGATCTTTCCACTAAAATGAGATGTTCTGCGGTAAAAAGTAGCCCATAGTACTCATCGTCCTCTCAATTATCTCAAACCAAAATTCATACTATAGCGAGGCTGCGGTGCGTCGTGAAAGAAGGACAAACAAACAAACACACTTTCGCATTTATAATATTAGTATAGATTCAAGCATGCTGCGTTAAACATAAAATGTTGGAACGAAGTAAAATCTACATGAAATGTTACTGACATTAAACAAACTATTTCAAACTAAATGAACGATGAACTTTACGTTAATATCGCTAAATCCGAAAATCTAAAGTATAAAACGACTGCTATTAAAAATATTTTTACAACTTGTAAAATTTCCTCTCAAAATCCCGCCGCGGGTACTCTCATGGAAAAGCTGCAATTAAGTTTTCTTCCGCTTCTTGGTAAGACTAATTGGAGTGAGATTTACGACGAATGTAAAACTTGTTTCAATTTTAAAGATAAAAATATTTTATATGAATGACATAATAATGTAAAAAACATATAATATTAATGTTTTATAAAGTGACCATTACTTGCAGCACTCGTAACATATGAGTAACGGGTAGTGCGTGTTAACGCTTGCGACACCGACGCGACAACGATACGACAAATCGACGGCGCGTCTAATACATTCATTTGGGGTCTAAGTCGTCGCAATCAAACAAGTGCGAACACGAAGTGGCATTTACAGTATTTCAATAGAACATTACTTCACCGTAACACTCTAGGAAATACACAAAAAAAATAAGCTTTTATTTCACTATTTTGTCAGCATGATAAATATGTACACTCCTGCCAAATAACATTTATCTAATACTAGTACTAAGAATCTCTGATTTAAGTTGGACAAACGGGGAGATAAACGTTACGGAAATAAAAGTATTCGATATTGACTGCGGAATTCTAAAAACGGATATCAATTATTTTTCCCGCCTAAAGGTATTAATGAGTAATCGCGACTTTAATAAACATCAATTTAAATTTACACGAAAGTTTTTTTCCAATGGACATTTATTGGTCCTAGCAGTCCAATTAGTCTACAGCTTCAGGCGGACAAATAAGGACTACATTGAAAAAAGCAAGTCGGCAAGCTGGTTTGACAATCATTCAGATAAACCGTATGGTCTGAAACTCTTATGTTGAACAGGTTAGCATACGCTTCTTAACTAAAGTGATTATCTGAGCATATTAAACAACAAATTCTTTATTCGTAGCAATCTAATAAGTGATTATTATCAAAATTATGTATAATCTCTAAAAAATATTGAATTAATTATACGAGTACAAAATGAATACTACAGAATAATAATATTACTCTGTGTAAGTATATGAATATACATTATATATAATCAAAATGTTATTCTTGCTAGTAGAATATTCAATATTGTAATAACGTCTAATACTTGCAGACTTGGTTCTAAGCCCAGAATATTTGTACAAATATTGTCTTGATTATATCCTAAATTTGGCAAAGATTAGAGATAATACATTTAAACGCGTGACGTAATCTCGCCGACCTTTGAATCTGTTCGTTCATCTCTCGTTAAATTCAAAGGGGAGGCGAAAAATCTTCAGCCTGCTGAAATTTTCGTACAATGGATCCTAAAAATCGGAATTGCGAACTTTGCCTTTGAAGTTTTTTTCACTATAGGTATAATGAAAGAATAGTCTTCCTCTTTACTATATACTGAAAGAAAATAAATAATATTTATATGAAAGTGAAATACGACGTTCTAATTTCTAGTGATGTTACAGAGACGTCTTGAAAAACTGTTTAGATTTTTGTAAAAATGTTTGTTTATATTTATTTTACGTCAATCGCCGACAAATGGGGTAGACGATCTATCTTATGGTAAGTGATAATTGCCGCCAATTGACTTCAGGAAAACCAAAGGCGTATAGCGCAATACTGACCTAGAAAGAAGAGAAAAGAAACAAAAAAAGAACTGGCTCTCAAACTGCTAGCCGAGTAGTTTGACTACTGATACTAGCAAGTGGGTGGCATCTAGCAGGCCAGGCGTCACGAAAATTTGAACATACCCCTAACAAATTATACTTAAGTCCTTTTTTGTGTAATATTTTAAATGATTCAAAATAAAACGATAAAAATCGACAGCAGATCTTCACATTCAATTTAATGTGTCATTCAGTCTTTATACAGAAAACAGAGATGTTATAACTCACCATTATTCAAAAACGGTTAGATAAAACCTGAAACGTTTGTCAATATCGAAATATTTTAACCAAATGGCTCTTAACATCAATTCCCTAACGGATCGGCATCCTACAAAAAAATTCGAATTCGGAATGCCGAATTTCGCACGTATTTTATAAAAGCAATCAACTGTGTATGGTTTTAGTATTCCTGTGAGTTCTTTATCCAGTGTGAATTTGGAGCAGCTGTAACTCAAAGCTTCTTTCACAAACTATTTGCTGTGCATAGGCCGTATTCGTGAAATAAATCTAAAAATCTTCTCATTTACGGTCGTCGATACATTAACCTTCCTGGTGTTATCAATATCCAGGCTCATATGGACTTTAGTCCTTTATTAAAAAAATGGTAATAAAATATCCTAATGTACCATAATAGGAGGTTATGGATTCGACTCCCAGCAAAGCAGAATCTGAATGGTTAGTTTAAATTTCTGTAGATCTGGATGGGTACATTATTACTTCCTCTTTATCTCTTACCTTTATGTGTTTTTCTATAGCATCCACGACTAATGGAATCCTAATATGCGGCTATGAATATGTACAGCGTTATTTCATTACTATGTAGGTATTCTAACTACTCGTCTAATGAAGAGCCAATATTTCTTCGTTAAACGAGTTTATGTGGGTTTTATAATTAAAACTCATTACTCGTCTCGTCATTAACTAAAACCAAACTGAACTGAACGCAGTGAAAATAACTATTTTCACCAACCACATAAATCATTCGAGCAAACGAAACGCACTGTCATATCGTGACTGCGTACAATACTAATGTGAAAAGCATATTTGTCAACTTGCACGTAACGTTATATAATCCATAATGATCCATCCGTCTAATTAAGATTTCTTTTCCTTTTGAGTTTGCACAACAGCGAGCCGATGTTTTTACGTCCATTGTAAAACAAAATACCGAGCCACCTTTGTCAATTTCTATGGTCTGTACTCATGAATATTACCGCGCGTGATCTTCGTGATTGACAGACAGTCAACGTGACAATTCTTGACAGAGATGCATAAGTACTTGTTTATTAGCACTTTTGATAGAAGTACTCTGTGTGGTAACGACAGAATCTTTATGTGTGGGGCACTTGCGAATACTTTATTTATTTTCCTACACGATAATAAAAAGTAACTCACACTGACACCACGTGATAACTGTTTGTTATGTAACTAGCACGAGTCCTGATCACTAATGTTCAGCATCATCCAAGGACATTATTAAGCCAAAAAACACAGCCAACAAAAGCCAAAGTCATCATGAACGGACTGTCAAACAAAGAAAACAGGTCACACATTATTACTGATTCTACAGCTGCTAGAGAAACACGAGTTAAACATTCTGAGTCGCAGGAGATAGTTTTCAACACGAAGAAGTATACGGGTATACGTTGAGTTGTCACTACGACCAAGTCTAAAGACCATACCTGAGAACCCTTGCCGTACAAGAAGGTTTACTACTACTAGATCGTTATTATTAACTAGTCATTAACTATTGAAGTCATTGAATAATGTCTACGTGTTGTACCCAACCTTAATCAATGACAGGTAAATACCAGTAACACATTTTTCAATAAACAACTTCTTTATAAATAACCAACGTAATTGATAAGTGTAAACATTAATGATTTGCATATACTATATAAACTATGTAGGCAACCAGCTCTAATTATATTTGCTCTAACCCAACTTATCAGGCCTATTTGCTATCCCTTATTGATAGAGGCGCTTATTCTAATTATTTGCCCTTTCAGCTAAATTATAGGCCAAATTGTATTTAACTATATAAAGTCTTACTTTACAAATTCACCACGTCACACATTTTAAGGATTCAAATGATTTTAATATATACTCACTAGAGACCCGATTTACACTCGAAATCCGACCGTAATTAAATGTATCAAAGAGTTATTTCACTTTGCATTACTTAAAATTATATTTTCTCCAAGAAATGTATTTGTAACGTATAGTATATATTTATCTTTCAGCGCTTCATCGTGTCAACTTTAACGATACTAAAGTCCTACGTGCTCAGAATAATACGAGAGTGCATTATTTTAAAAAAGCCAGCTAAATCGTGCAACGCGCAAAATTGGGTTCCTTACTTGTGATTCGATTTACTACAACTCAATGACTTGCAAACTCTTAAGCACCCCTGATAGTTACGTATCCCATGATTTTTTTCACATGACCAAGACAAAGCAGACAATAATATCGTTTAATTAATCCATACAAACATAATTTGACAAATACTTATCACAAATAACAATAACAAACATAAAAAAATGCAATACGTAATACAAAAATTTATACAATTTTTGAAAAATTGGTTAACGGATTCGACCAGAGTTGTGAATACCTATAGTTAACCTTACCTAAAAGCATAAAGCTCTTATAATTATATATAATTGTATTTCAATATAAAATATGCTCATTTTTTTAAACACCTGGAGAAAATTAAAATTAAGGAAAAATATAGATTGCCTAGAGCTTTCCGCATATTAACTTAAATGTCAATCTCGTAAAAACATTACGATAATATCTTTTTAATGGCCGTCCTCATTATTTTATCCATCCATTATCCTCAAATCTGTTGCTTAGGAACAACACCAGTCACAGTGTTTTTATTGTTTTATATGTCAAACTTATCCAGAGATTACGGTAAGATAGATTATTGGAAATGGCCATATGACTATAAACCTACATCCCAACAGTGGTAACTGTAAAGATAAAGTAAACACAAACAGTGGCATGAATTCAAACGAGACAGATACATTTCCTCATTGAATCATTGATGGTATCCGGTGAAGCGTGAAAGAGCCGTTAGTTCATCTGTCCGCCGCATTGAGCCGGCACGCCAGCGCCACTGTGCACGTGATGCGCCCGCGCAACACCGCGCAACCTGCCAGACTCGCCGCCGCGCGACAGCCTCCCACACACAAGCCGCGACAGTACCAACCGTTACATTACTTGACGCGTGTGACAGTGATATTTTTTATTAATTTAAAAGTGGAACAGTTCAGTGATAAAACAGGATTATGATGAAGGTAAAAACTTCTTATTTTAAAATTGAATTTCGAACTTGCTTTTATTATTAAAAACAAAACTAATAACGGACGTTTAAAGTGTGGTGACAAATATAAAATATAATTCACTTGTTAAATTATTATATTGGCATGAAGTTATCATCATTTAATGAAGCCATAATACATGTATGTCATATAATGATCATAATTACATTCGTTCTAGATATTTTCAGCACGATCACTGCGCATTGTTATTCGTGTTCACATAATTGTTAACATTATCTGAACGTGTTTTAAGCAAGGTGTATGTTATCTTTTTACAGAAATTTAAAATCATTAAAACAGTAATTATGCGGGATTCGCTTATATCATAAACATTAATTCTTTATAAGTGCTTATAAAATACCAGTATTACAAATTAGTTAATTATTTTCACTTCATTTTCACAGAGATGTTTAATTAACGTTATCCATAACGTAGTCTCTTGTGTTTATCTGTAGAACATAATATATTTGAAAGAGTACCCGTCTGCTTAATGATTTAATATTATTTAACCTAAGGATAAGTTTCATGTTTGATTAAATCCGGATTACTCGTGGCAATTACCGGTATCAAAGGGACTTCGGTAGTATATTACTTGGGAGTAAATGGAAACAATGGAGCAAGGAACCTTTGTCGAAACGCTTTTGTTACACGGATCTGAGATTGTTCTTATTCTGAGATTGTTATTATTGAAAAAAAAAATGCGTATACGAAAACTCGGACTACTATGAAATAAATAACTTTACTGAAAAAGTTATTAAACATGTTTTGTTCTATAAACAATAATTATTGTAATTATGTACTACTTTATGTGTCTCTCTTTTATGTATTATTCATCACTTAACTTTTATTAAATTTGTTTATGCAATACTTACTGTAAGCGTTTCCATATATGCATGTACCTTATGTATTTCCTTACGATTTTAACACAGTGTATAAAAATATACATACACATGTCAATTGATACGATAAGTAAATACAGTAATTAACTTGTCATATCCTTCTGCAGCTTAGAATTAAATTAGATTCCAATATTACTAACGAATTGATATACATTTGCGTATTTAGTACAAAACGCAACCTCTTTTTACTGAGTTGTTTGTTGAGTTCTATCTACCTATTTTATCTAATTCATTAAAATCTCTTCTATCAGATCTCAAGATCGACGATTGACGTTTACGTTCATGTTACAAAGAACTTTATTTCCTTTTTTGCTCGTGACACTTAACAAAATTTACTCGTCACTGGCTTCGTTTTTTACGTTATATGAAGTGTTTATCTATTGAAACGATATAATCAAACAAACCTACTGAAATATATGGTTTTATGAGGCAATATAGTATACCTACTATTAATCAATCAACAAATGATTGTAAACATACATATAATGGTTAGATCATTCTCTATCCCTCATTATTATTTGCGAAATTGGTTTTCCTTGCAAATATCTTTCTATATATGTGTATGAGATGAATAGGTATACTTTTATCTATAGAAATATTATTCTCCTTTAACATTTATCAAGATAAGTAAGATATCTCTCTAGATAACAGTATCAGTCAAATACACTTGTTAAGAGCAACACTAGCCTAAACTTTCGTTTCATAACCCACGAATTATATAGGCCAATCGAAAGCAAATCAATAGTCCGCTGATTTCTAATCTCTACATCTTTTTATTCGCGGCAAATTTTAATCGGATACGTACATATTGTTTGTACAAGCGATTCGAAATCAAATGTTTGTTTGTGAATGAGTGCCAATACATTCGTTGATATTGTTTGGATATCTCGTTGGATTTATAAATAATCGATATTATTTTCATTTTGTAGCATTTTTCATGTTACATATTGAACAAGTATATATAATACAGGCAAAATGTAATTATACTATACAAATAAAAATGTACATTTATATTGAAGAATAAAGGTACTTTGGGATATTTTATTTTGTTGTATATTTGTTTGAGCATCGAGAAAAAATACTAATTTGAATGCAGTTATCGTTGGTCGAATATACCTATTTATCAACTGAAAACTGTCGTATTGCATCAAAATTTATTCCTCGGAATTTATCTGAGATTAATTTGTAAAAGTGCAATTATATTAAATATATACGACAACTCTAGGCCAAGATTTGCATGGGTAAAGTTGTGTACAAGATCTAGTTAATACAAGCTAATCACAGCGTTTCAAATACTCCATTTATATCGTACAATACTTTCTGTGATTGGATACTTTCACCAATTTCTTGTAACAGTTAAAATTGTGAGATTAAAATGCAAATATAGTTACTAAAATGTTTCGAAACACCAATAGCTCACTTTAACAAGTGTAGTAAATTTTATTTCTTGAATAAATCGTGAAGCATCCACCACCTTGCGCCAAAAAAAAATGGTAAAGACTTTTATAAACAAAGCAAAGTATTGAAACATACTACAGTGTGAAGACATCCAAATCGTAATAAACCAAACGTCTTTACGTGTCCATACTAAAGCATGGAAACGGCCAAAAAAACCACTAGCAGTCATCCATCCATATAACTGACCTTGTCCACAATTAATCAAGAAATCGAGAGACTACAAAAAAATACTTAATAAATAAATAACGCTATACACTCTCAGCTCAACACGTGTTTTGTGTGTCATGAACACCCAGAATCGAACCAAGAAACTTTTGAAAGGCAGTCGAGTACGATAATCATTGCGCCACACGAGCTGTCAACTACAAATGAGTATTGATAAACTGCATATCCTCGAGAAAATGACGCCTCAGGCATGCAGATTTTCCTTATGAACATTTCTATTACATAACTAATCATATTTTTTGTGGCCATCCGCCGCGTAAAGAGTCTAAGGAATCTCGTGTGAAAGCACCACACACACTCCCGTTGAGATAAAAAGACAATACGGAAAACCATTAAGTATTTTTTTAGGATGTTTCCTATCACATTAAAGCCTGCATCCTCGTACCACGCCGCCATGAGACTTGACACCTTACATAATTAAATCGCCACCATCACAACCCATAATTGTCCCACTGCTCAGCTCCGTTCTTCTCTCAAAATGTGAAGGGGTTTGTGAAGACAAACCTTTGAAAACATTATGAGGAACAGATGTGCCTGTTTCCTCGCGATGTTTTTCTTTACCGAAGTAATACGTTAAGTTGTAATAGATATATACGTTTTGATATTAAAGACTCGTAATGGATTTGAACTAAGACTAAGGAACTCCAGTCTTCGGGAGATTAACGTTCAAACCATTACACATGATTCAAACCTGAGTAATTAAAATGGCACCGCATAATTATCGTAATCGTACAATCGTAAACTTGTCTCTAAGTACGAATTGCGTAACATCTGAAAAGTGTACATATCTTCTGAAGAATTTAAATTCACTTTCCCAGTCACACTTGTGTAACTCCATGACTCTTTAGCAACGTTCAAACGTGTTTCACGTCTTAATTGTACTGATAATTGTATTTACGTTACTGGAAACGTATTGTTCTTGTCGTATTTACGTTTGTGTGTATTTAGTATAATGGCTAAGGAAGTTTACAACGGAATTTAAAAAAACAGACATTACCACATAACAATGAGGATATAGATTAATGTCCAAATGTGACCAAAACCTCACTTGACGTCATTAATCGAAACACAATAACCGCGATCTGATTGAAGTCTATTGAACTTGTTTGTGAATTAAGAATATAGTCGTCATGGCGTTCGACACCACGTGGTAATGAGTATAATTTAACCATCTGTTTAAAGAGGAATATTTATTTTTTAGGCATAAATCTATTTCAAATAACAGTTAGTATTAACATCGTTTACCTATGTTTTGGATGACATGATCACGCTGGTGAAACAAAACAATCAATAGAGAAGAACTGACATTAAAGCTATCTCGCTCCCACATCACCACCATCCAAGCTTTATGTTGTCAACTTTCAACCACTCTTGTGTAACTCGTAAATCGTTAATGTCGCCCATACATGTTACGAGTGTAAACATATTTGCGATTCCCCGCTCGTAGGTATTTAACGTAAATAATCCGGTTACCTTCGGTCCCTTCAATGTCCACTTGGAATACAAATGGCTAAGAAAGTCAGTTTACGCTCGAATTTACTCTTTAATTACTTCCTGCGAGCTCGGTGTTTAACCCGGCTTGTGAATTCAATTTGTTTTATATTGGAAGCCAACTGGATTTTCCCTTTGAGTTATGACCTATTTAAGAACTCTATTATTTTTACAAAGTAGTACAACCACTTGCGATGTATACCACAAATTGTACAGACATTTTATGCGGTAGCAACTGGACATAATGAATTGATTGTACTTAACCCTATTCTACTAGATTTCACCAAGTCTTCTTTATGTTTAAAGAGCGTACTCATCGCGTCTGTAACAGATAGATATTGCTAATTAAAATTTTAGAAGCACTTTTTATTTTTATAGACATTTTTAAGCTACTTTGGACACGGTCCGAAACTGGATTTGTGCACAATGAGTGATTGAATTTCAGAGTTGTTATGAGAAAATAGTGATTAAACGATAGTAAAATCTAAGACCCCTAAACGTGAGAACATTCGATTGGGCTAATCTAACACATCGACGACTCTGCAGCTCATAAGGTGACTCAATCCACAGTTTGAAAAATGTCAGTCTCTTAATTCTGCAATAGGTCTTTCTTGCATTAAAGTCAAAAATAGAGACTTGGAACTTGGCAACATGGCCTCAAAGCATGTTTAAATACGCAGTATTCATCATATTTTTTTTAACTAAACAAATGATAATTTAGACTCTCATATTATTTTGAAACCGGTCTGTGTTATATTCAATACTAGCCAAGTTTTCAAGAAAAACGACATATTTTCTATCACTGTTATTGCGCTGGGAAAATTGCATCATAGGTGTAATTGACTCGCGTGACGTCATAGATCAAGAACACCACGTAGTGAGTACAAGGTCATAAGATAATCTGCCTTGTTTACACTACTCCGAACGTGATTACCGAAAAAGTTCCATCAAATTTTTAAGTCATACTTCCTCCTAGCATTATATGCAACCTTAAATCTATACTAATATTATAAATGTGCAAATGTGTTTGTTTGTTTATCCTTCTTTCATAGCGTACTGAAGCGTTATTATGGTATGGTTTTAGTGTAGAGATAGTTGATAGGATGAAGAGTGGCATAGGCTTTCATGAAAAAAACCATATCAGTTGTATGGGAAAATCCATTATAATATAAATATCAGCCAAATTAAAGAAAGAGTTTAACAACAAACGTTGCTTAGAAAATGCTATATAAAAGAATCGATAATTTTTATTGCTGTTTTTTTACCACGCGAGCGACGTTGCAAGTAACATACACCTTTAATAACATTTATACGAATTATTTAATTTATATTAAAGTACAACTAAAGAGCATGAACAGCACACACTTAGATTAATTACGTAACAAGAACACTCAAATCTTTATAATAAGCTTCTAATTAACACGTTAAAAATCACCTGGTAAAATATAACCGGAGGGTTTAAACGTAGTCAACTGTGATTTAACCACTGAAATATGGGTCGAGGCGTAAATCATACTTAAATATTACAAGCTGAACTTAATTGGTGGTAATTAAAACGGATCTTTTGACAAATATCACGCTTATTTACACGACACATTTTCAGTAAAGCTAAATATTCCAGAGTGGTCCAAAAATAACTGTACTAAATATTCCAAACTGGTCCAAAAATAACTGTAAAGTTCTTTAATTTTAACCTAAAATCATATCAAGTAACCCAGTTGGTTACTCTTTTAACCCAAACGTACCTGAATTATTTCTCTGGGCAAACTTATACCAATTTAAAATTCAGCCTATGACGATGATCATTTATAATAAACAATAAACGCTAACACACTCATACCCCTGCAGTAGGATATACCTGTGTCGCGGGCGGCATGGACAACACAAATAACACGTCACTAACACCCATGACCCGAGAACA
>DWPA01005966.1:0-11348 GCA_018251375.1 Calpodes ethlius
CAGACTCATTAATTTGCTTAGTCACTGGGAAAATATCAGCCTACATAGGTTTACAACCATGAAAATATTATAATATTTAATTGGAACAATAAGTTATTTTTTATGGAACTAGCCGACCAATAAGAGCATCAAAGGCATGTCCGATTCGTTGCTGCCCAAGAAATAAGTATGGATAAATATATAAGTTATGGAATCGCTAATAAAATGAGTACTGACTCAGTAAGGGTCAATAACTCTTTTTATTTTAGTATTATGTATTATTAAGTATTCAGTTTGTCAATTTATAACAAACCATTCATATTTACAGAGTAATGTCCTAGTATAACAAAATATAACAGCAGTATGTGATCATAAGCAGTACGACCACGGCTACCCTCTGAACTTCACTATGAACATATATAAAATACATTGACTATGTATTTAATAGATGAAACGTATTAAACAATTTCTAGATATCAACTTTATATGAGAATATGTTTTTATTATCCCATAAATAACAATACATTTATTAATTGAAATTGTTGCATTAAAACGGTCAAGCATCGCATCACTGACTGCTACCATAGTTATTTTTTTGCGCGAACGTTTTTATTTTATGATATTTAACTTATGATCATCTAGAATAATGTATCTTTCAAATAAAGCAAATATTTTTCATATAGGTGCCGTGAATTGTCACGATTCCGTAGATTACTTTCTGCATCGAATAAGCTCATAAAATTCACATTATGTTTAATTTAAACTAATATTATATTAGTATAGATAAGTATTCATAACTCAATATTGCCCATCACAAAACACATATAATATGTAGGTAAATTTAAAAAAGTGTTTTTTTGCAAATATATAACCTACATTTCTTGTCTGTGGTAAGTAACGAATACAAAAATAATCATTGGTGATAGTAGGTATCTATTGAGCAATGGGAGTTCTATAAAACTTTAAGTTTAGGTTTGAGTAGTGTAAGTAAACTATACGAGGTTACTTATATTGGCGTTTAAAATGAGAATTCGATCCGAAAGTTACATCCAACTCCGAATCTTCGTAGAACGGCTAGCCTTCTTAAGTACATTGATAAGACCGCAATATTATAGTCGATTTCAATTGTTTCACAAAATATGACAATTATATATTTTTAATGAATTGACTTAAAATATCTATTATTGTTTCTGATCGTTTCATAGAATGTTCCAAGGTCGAGATACAGATGAAGGGAGACTGCTATAATTTCGCAAATAAGATGTAACAGATGATAGATAAGCATCGCATGAGATAAGTCAACGCAACGAGAGTATTTTAGTAGAGTAATTTATTACATAGTAGGCACCGCGGCAGGTGCCTTGCGTCCTACATTTAGCGGAGTGCCAAACACGAGCATAACTTGTATCTAATCGAGTTGGGCGCGGAGTTACCGAGCCCGCGAACAAATATTATCTAACTAGTGTTGGCAGTTGGCACCTGTTGCAATCACTGCCAGTGATGGGAAAATGAAACCTTCATCACTACTCGGACACATACACATTATATCTGTATCTTTTTACTCATGATTTATGTAGAGTATGTATTTATGTATGCGTATTGTGTATGTGTAATTATTTGTGCTCTCATGTTATTTATGTGTGTACAATATATACATACATATTATTAGTTGTGTATATCTAATTAGTATTTATTTATAATTAAGTCAATTAATTAAGACATCTATACCGCCATGTTGAGATTGCACTGGCTGAACGTTGACTGGGAGAGATTTTTTTAACATTAGGTCCGTCTTTGTTTCCGTAGTCTTGTATTGTGCAAAAGTTTAAATAAACAGTTAATTCAAAACTTACTCGAAATGTTTCTATTTGCTTTGAGTAATATGGAAAATAGTTTAAAGACACTAAATAAGAGTACACTTAAAGCGTTCTTTAACCGATTAGCCAATAATAACTAGTGATGAAATAATATAGCGATGTAGGTACGATATCTTTAAACAATATTGTTTTCTTTATTCAATAAAGTATCGAGTAACTGTTTGGTAAGAAGTCCGTTATTTTTATTCGTTCATCTCTTGTCTGAGAATCGTTTTGATATCTGATAAATTGAAAGTCTTTACAATTATATTATTTTGAAATGTAGATGTGCGAAGAAATACGCTTCAATGCTTAATCAGGCAGAATATGGAATTTATTGATTGTCTAATGGTATTATCGATAGTATCAGTATCTTTGAATGGCCGGCATGTGGTCACTCACCAGAACACGTGATTATCGCGTTGTATATTATAGGGCCAATACATTATTGAGTAGAATTGTATTAGTTATATAATATTTTTATTTAATAGGTTACGCGCCCGTTTTGCAAATAAGGACGCTTGTAAAAAAGACCTTAAAGTATTGTATTATTTTATGGGCAACACACGATTTATGTGTTGGCATCACGAATCCATCGTATATTGCGTATTAAATTTGAACGAAGAGTTACCCAGAGATAAATATAGTAAAATTAAATGATTAAGTTTTTATGAATGTGTGAACGTTACAAGCAACTAGCAGTGATCTCACCCAAGTGACGTACCTCCGAGTGTGAAGTGATTTCTGTATGAGCTCAGCATTTTGCAGCCGTTATCCGTGTACATCAAAGATTTCCTTAATTCCCTGAGCAGAGCAATTTTCTGAATGGTTTCAGGACAATAATACGTTAGTGCTTTTCAATTGTTTACTACTAGGAAATAGGATAAAAACAATTAACATTAGTATGTGCGTACAAATTAGTATCCTTATTAATTGTATATGGGCTTCAAGTACACCAAAAATTATTCGATAATTGTCGTTAGCTAAATGGCCGTACCCAGCTTCTGGTCCGGGGGTTGAATCATATTTTATTTTATCGATAAAAAACGGTACGTACTGGAAGAGACACACATGCTACTGGCCCTTTTCTCGGTTCGCCCATCTATCTATCTAACAGATTTTAAAGGTCCACTGCTGGACTCCCCTAATTTGCGCCACTCAGACCGGGTCTAAGCCTTCTGAATCCAGCGAATACCCGTTGTCTTCTTCAAGTAGTCGGTCCATGTGGTGGGCGACCTACACTCTTTTTTCCGAGACATTATTTATCTTTTCACGCCCATAGTTACCTTATCATTATTATATTGAAATGTGAAATAATGATTATTATTCATTATATTTTAGCTATCTTTTTATATAATTACAAAACTTTTGCTCCAGTGGAAAATATAATAATAATATGTTTTTGCACTGATAATATTGTGAAGGAAGGTACAGCTAATACTTCTTCAAGATGAACTTATGAATATGGAATGATTCGTAATGGTAATTTTACATAAATAATTCATTTTATAATTTTAAATTCAATTGGATATTTTCAAGGAAACAAAATCATAAAACCATATCTTTTGCGGTTGGCAAAAAAATGAAATAAAACCATTTTCCTTACGTTGATAAACGTGGACTGTACGAGCAATGTGTGTTGGTATATAAAATTATATAAGTATTTATTTTATGTAACTGGCAGTTATAAATGCCTTAAGCCGGCCATTATCCAAGAAAAAGTAAACAAAGATGAGTTAAATTTCCTTTACGAAATTTTGTGAAGATTAAAATGTTATTTTTACCCTCAAATCATATCTATATGAATTTCTCATGATTTTGACGACGTTAAGTTGACATAATAATCTAGTATGTTAGGTCTCCTGTATGAGAATGGACGTGGTACTGTGACTTAATAACAACGTTACTCCACGAAATTAAAGCTAATATGTAAATTTATCTACCACATCCATACTAATATTATAAATGTGTATGTGTTTGTTCTTCTTTCACGGCACAGTGGAGCATGGGTATGATATGATTTGTGGTACGGAGATAGTAGAGAAGTTGACAAGTATCATAGCATACTTTCCACCGTGAAAAATCATTTCATTTCCATTGAAAAATCCATTAAGATGTATATTTCAGCCAAATTAAAGGAAATGTTTAACAACAAAGCGTTGCCTGGCAACCAATGATAGAGAGAAATTTAAAACCTTTTTATCGCTGTCGTTTTCTGTCACGCGTGCGGAGCGCCGGGCAACTTAACCAGTCAATAAAATTAAAAATAAATGTTCATTCGTGTTTATTGCGATGTTAGAAATTATGTCATGTCTCCAGCACAGATCTCGAGGGTTATTATCGAAGAAGTTACTCATAAAGACAATGGTGGATTTTTTGCGAGAAATTGTGAATTCAAAACAAGTGCATTGTGAGATCTGGGAAAGTAGCTATTAATAGCGAGTTGCATGTCCGTGTGATGTTGACTCGAGACGTGGACCGATATTTTGTGGGTTTCTCGTGCTGCTTCGGGGAAAGCTATGTACACTCCGCCGACTCCGCTCACTGCTAAACTTACAATTATAACAACCAAATCCTCTTTATCGTACACCAAAACAACATACGGTAAGTATAACAGGTGGTCTTATCACTGAATTAGCGGTCTCTTCCAGACAACATACTATATAAACATAATAGATACGTTTAGAAACACAATATATTTATACTATACTTCTTTATTAGTCGTTTTTCGGCAACTTTGGCACGCTTTTGTATTCTTATTTATTTAAGTAAAACCACAAAAATATTACAGTGGGTACCTCTGATAACTTATCTGTTGTTTAAATAAAAATAAAACTTAGGTACAAGTATGATGTACCCATTATCTCTCAATTGTAATTTTGCACAGAGCTTATTTTTTCGTTGTTTTAACACGATATGAACCGACCGAAATAATAAGTTCGCCGGCGAGGCCAAAGCCACCGTGTCAGCGTTCGATGAGCATTTCAAAGACGTTTTTACGTCGATCACGGAGGACGCCGCGCAAAAAACCTTTAACATAATCTGCACGCTGTATCTTCGAAAACAAGCATACATCCACTTTAATAACGAAGCTTTATACCTAACAGAGCCTCTCTTTAGAACTGCTAAATTGACCGACACATTGTTTATTGTATACGGGATGTAACTATGGTACGTTTTAATGTTTTAAAACTACAAAATGCCCAAAGCATGTACAGAACTAAATGTCCATACTTGCGGAAGACTGCAGAGCAGTTAAAGACCAGAGGTGTCAGAAGTTTAAGACAAGTCAGATAGAGCATAAAATTCATCCAGCAGCACAGCTGGAAAGGTTACTTCTTATAAGTGCTAGAGGCTTCTGATATCAGTTTTACCTGAGTAAAGATCGCAGTTATGCTAAAGTATTCTAGAATTCGAATAACACGAAAGATCATCGTGAACATTGTGTGGTTATGAAATAAGTTCAAATTAATGACTGAATATTCGCTTACTTTCAATACTGACGTTTATTTAACTGGCAGCGTAAAACTTTGAAATTAAAAAAAGATAAAAAGAAACAGGAAAATTGTCGTTGGAGAACTTTGGTCGGTACAAGAAGCAATTAAGGCTGCATTTCAACCTCTCATTATTTAATCGCAACTCCTGAGAACGTGTAATTATTTTGTTTATTTTTTAATTATTTGTAATATTTCTTTCCTGTTATTTTTCCATGACGTTGAAGTCTTCTTTATAAAGAGCTAACAATCCGTTTTGTTTAGAGACGTGTATAATAATTGTAATTATCGCATTAACAGATCGCTTCCGCACTAAATATTGATTATCATTTTCATCAGGCGTTTTCTTTATCTCGAATTATGTGTCGGCATTCAGACTTAAGTAGATAAAATTTAAACATATTCATTTAACGAAGTCACTTCAAGCAGGAGTAATCGTTACAATAGTATCACATGCCCATACAGCCGGCCCAAAACTATTTTAAATAGGCGTTTCAGTTTGTACAATAAAATTTATGATTTGATAAGTTTTATCAGTTCTCTATCTAGTATAAACATAGGTACTGTAGTACGGGGCTGGCGCAAGGTGATCTGCCGACCCTGGCTTAATGTTCGTGTGTAGTGAGATCAGAATACAAACAGTGTTTTAGATACGGTAATTTGTAACTGTAACCGGTAAATATCGAAAATTACCGATAATACTAAAAAGGTATCTGGTTTTCATAACTTCTAGTTCCTATTCTTTCAGACGAACTTTTCAATAATTAAAATAAGGGGTACCAATTTGCCGAAATTAATGTTTCCCAAGTCAATTGTGTTGATTAACGTAACTATACTAGAAATGGATCTTGTGAATTAATAAAACATTTTTAATTTTTATTAAACATTGATGCGTGACGGTGCGAGACGTAATTATTCCTTTTCAATCAATTTTCCTTTTTCAAGGATTCCTTGTTATAACATCGTAAATACTCGTGAGCACCGACGAATTTGTTCATATTAAAAACTTCCTGTACATATTAGATTTCCATCCTTCTCTTTAGTATGTTTAATTCCAATTTGTTTCTATATCACTACTAATTAGATGTTGTTGTAATTGTTCAATTATGGGTTGATTAAGACGGCCCGTGTGGCGCAATGCATGGTTACCATACCGGACCGCCATTTAAAGGCCGAGTTCGGTGCCCTGCGTCGATCTGGATGGATGTGTTCTTTTGTGTGGGTTTAAAACATTGCAATATTTTTAACATTATAATGATAATTAGTTAATAGGATTTTTTTTGTATATTTCGTTACCCTTACAGTTTATGAATAAAGAGTTATTTATATAATTAAGTTGCGCACAGCAAATGATTAAAAATATTTATTACAATAATAATTAAATTTGTTTGTTAATTATAATTTTGTAATGTAATGCTGAATGAACTTTTTCGATCCTTTGATCGACCGTCGCTTACTAGTTGGGAGTGTGTTAAAAGCAAATTTTTCAGAGTACTTCCATGTTTCGGAGGATTATCATAAGATTCATGGTATTATCATAAGAAGTCTTAAAACTATCAAGGGCCTTCCAGCAACGTACTGTTTCCCGATACTAGGGTAGACCATCAATCCCCTCATCAATCTGTTCCTTAGTAGCACGGTGGATTACTTTTTAGGCGTCGTCATTCGACGAATGACGTAATTCCGGGGAAGGCGATCGCTACGTATTGAGCTCCGTCACCTTTTGCCCTTTAATGTCGTACGTTGGTTAACAAAAAATGCAAGTAAATTTTCCCGCGTTGGGAAGAGAATGTGTCTGTCAGGGGTTAAGAACCTCCACCGAACGGCTGTTTTAAATTCACCTTACGCATTCCAGATAAGTTCTGAAGGAGCAGGTTGCTAAAAATGGCGGCACAATAATTGTAATTACAAGGAAACCGGCCAAAACGTGCGTGTTACGTCAGCGAGCGTAACTGCGCTAATGGACTTTTTGCTAATACCGTGCCTGCTGGTACGTGGGCCGCCTGCGCCTGCGCCGGCCGCCGGGCCCACTGCCGAGTGGCGCGTGTGCACGATGAGAAATGCAATTATGTGATCACTGTCATAACATCAATGTGAGGTATGCATTTCTGCGCTGCTTTTCTGAGGTTCAAAAGCCGTTTTAGACTCTAAGACTAATATTTGGAGATTGATGTTTTCAGTGCATACTAATATCCAGAGCTTTAAATTGATATATTTCTTTTGGCATCTTCTAGGGAAACATCACCTTTAATTCTGCTGTGAAACTAAGTTATGTAGTATTTAAAAAAACTCAATGTAAATTAGAGTTCATGTGGTATTTCCACACAACTCGGCAGGAGGACTCCCAACGCTGATTGCATAGTAGTAAATAAGATGTCAAATAATACAATAATTATTAAAGTCCACCAAATGGATTACAGGATTAGCAAGTTTGTGACTAAGTGGATGGTTGTATGACTCAGGATCAATTAGTTGCTCCAACGGTCGTCTACTTCAGATTACAAATTCCGGCTGCAATTCAGGTCTTGAAACTGCTGAAGCTTTCTACGTTCGTTATAAATGTGTACGTGTAGCGGTTGCCTATTTTCATATCAGTAAGTTTTTTTTTTTACTTTAACGATGTTTTTAATCACTAAAACTAACATTTATTAGTTTCAAATTTCGATTAATACATGACAGTAATGGTCAGTGTTTATTTTAGGGAACAAGTTAAAAGTAGTCTCCAGAATCAAAGAGACTCGTAATTTATTACTGAGCAATATTCTTTATGATTAATGTAATATGCAATTTACATATGCATGTGTAAAATAAACAAATTAAATTTCCATTTGTTGGGAATAATAGTCGGTCTCGGTGGCGCTATCTCATGCGTTAATAAGTTTGCTCTTGCCACAAAGGTGAAGGTTGTCAGCGGCGCGCCACCGGCGACAGGTGGCCCAATAGCAAGTATCGGAGTAGATAACTCTGATGTTTTTATTTTTTATCCAGACAAAACACGTTACAGTACAGCCTACATAACAACGTGCAATTACGCCACTGTTTTATAATCTTCATATAGAAAACTGTTGGGGCGTTTATTACATGAAGACGTGATACTTGTGATTGTAACGATTCGACGGATTGAGGTCGTATTCGATCTTTATTTATGTCTTATTGGGATATGCGATTATTACTTTACTGGTATCCGATAGATGGCGTTGTCGCCTTGTTTTTGAAACATTAATCATAAACCGTATTTTACAAGCATATTGAGTCCTTCACTACAGTTACTGCTTTATTTATGTAATCGGATATGAATGTTTGTGTGTTTAAGATGTTCTATGGTCTCTTCAAGTTTGTTTGAAGAATACGACGTGTCTTTCGTCTATTGCAATTAACAAATAATGTTTAAGAATATTTCATAGTAAGTATATCTTTAGGTATGCAGACCAGCTAACCAGCATGTCGGTCAAAACAATCAATGTCATGCGCATATGTTAGACAACCTTTGATTTAAGTGACAATGTCAAAGTCCATAAATAAAAATATGGTAAATGATTATTGACTTAATAAACGAATATATTGACTTAATAACGAATAACAAACGAATAAAATGCAGATTTGGTTATTCTGAAGATGATAAAAAATTATGACTCCTAGAGATCCGCACTTAGTTCGAAATTCGACCATATTTCATAATGTCAAAGGATCACTTCACATTGACAGTGTTTAATAAATTAATCTCTTTGCAGTTCGACTTCAGGTAATCTTACACAAAAGAGTATATGTGTGTATATGCTATGCATGTGTGTCAAATGAATAGTAGGGTGCCTATTGTTTTATTTATAGATTTAATGTACATTATAAGCATTATTATTGAAAAATAATAGCGCTCTGTACTTCTATATAAACTATAAGTATGCCAAATTTCATACTCCTCCGTCCGCGCAATTTTCGTACATAGGAGTCCAAAGTTTATGCTTCACGTATTAATATACAGATAGCATAGAATAAGTAAATCGGTATATAATGTAATGTTATTGAAGTTGTATGCCAATATCACGTTTCCTATTTAAGCTGTAATGAGTAAGATAGTGTTAGAAGAAAAATGTATATGATGAGGCTATCTATCGTCCAAAGGTCAAATGTGTCGTAACTCAGATAGGACGAGCTCGCGGCTCGCGGGCGGCTCGACGGCTCGCACTGCACTCAGCCTTTCTTATTATCATATTATTTACCAATTAGATTATTGATTTGAAAATATAAAGCGATCACGTAAAATTACATCATAGTTTCCATGAATTTTATAAAATAATATTCAATTACATATACAAATATCATTAGTAATCAATACATATAAATAAAATTGGAGTGTCTGCTTGTGATATTGAAATCATCGTTTTTTACTACATGCATATGAATATACAAACGGTACATACACCAAAATAACATTTTTTACAAATTTTGTCTGTTTGTTCTGACTAATCTCTGAAATGGCTGGACCGATTTTGACGAGACTGTTATTGACAGATAGCTAAATAAAGTAAACCCTTTTTGTTAAAATCCACGCGGACAAAGACGCAGGCTCAGCTTGTATATCAAAGAAAGAAAATAGAACTGGATTAATTGATGAAATGACTAGTGACTTAACTTTGTTTTTAGACATCATCATCATCGTGGTAAATAAAAATAGATATACTATTATACCTGCCCTTTGATAATGATATTTTATTGCATACCTGCATTAAAACATGCAGTGCAGTAGCTGATCGATAGCCAAATGGTCGTCCGCTGGTAGCCCCGCCCTCACCGGAACGTCGTCCGTTCTACAGGTGTACTACATGCCTACGCTTTCGCTTTTTAACTCAAACTAAACAAATAATAATAAGTGTAATAAGTGATTTAGTATACCTTCAATAATTACAAGCGCCGTTGTAATGAGTGAATTGTGTCAAAGGAGTTTGTTGCCTTTACTATGTGATTGCTTAACAGTACAATATTCAAAGTAAAGTCAATATTTATTAAATACTAAATGTTGCCCGCGGCTACGCGTGTGATAAAAGAACAACAATAAAAAGGTTGTCGATTCCTTTTTTATCCTTGCCAGGAGCGCTTTGTTGTTAGAAACTTACTTTAATTTGGCTAAAATATTCATCGTAATGGATCTGCTCACAAAAATGAGATGTTATTTCCCGTGAAAAGTAGCCTATAGTAATCTTCATCCTATCAACTATCTCCACACCAAAAATCATATCTTAAGGACGTTCCGTCGCGTCGTGAAAAAGGACAAACAATATATTACTTAATTATAATATTAGTATAGTTTATTAAATATTATTTGAAGATGATTCAATATTTATGAAGGTGAAGAATATCTATTCTATAAAAAAGCCGCCTTCACGGCTTGAATGTATGAGCACACAGCGGACGAGACGGGCCGGCGACGGGACGCGATCAGCTGAAATGTACGGCGATAGACGTCATACTATGCACAATGGTGCGACTTAGCTAGACGTCTTCCATTTTAACTAGTACTTACATTACAAACTGCATCGCGTCATCTGTTCTTGGTGTACCCAGAACATGCCCAATTTATCTTAACCTTTGGGGAAGCCATTAAATAATGTAAGCTTTCAGTAATTATTATTTATACTATAATGTTCTTAAAGGTGTATGTGGCCTGTCATTTCGCATTTCAACAGGATGGTAAAGTGCGACCTATGTCACAGCTACAACTGCGTCCTATCACGTTAATTAACGTGCTAAAAACTACAGTATGACGCCGTGGTAAACTTTTTTAGCGCATTAATTAACGCGTTAATCAACACAAATTAACGGGTAGTGATGGGACCAAACATTTTTTAATGTGTTAATAAATGCGTTCTTGGGCGCTGCCGTTAACGTCAACGTAAAGCAGGAATATGAGAGATATCTACGTTTCTATGAGAGCCCAGCGTGGAGCCAGAGGTAAAGAGATATCCACAATTGGAGTGTGATTATGATTTGGAAGTATTATCTTTTTTTTTTTTTTTTTACCTAC
>DWPA01005967.1:0-11347 GCA_018251375.1 Calpodes ethlius
ACTTAACACTCCTTTAAACCTTAATGCTTCATTAGATCGTTGCACAGAACAACTTTCAGCGACATTTTAGTGATTAAGTTTATTTCGTTAATCAATTTTGTTTAACTGACTCGTAATGAAGCTTTAGGATTAAGGTAGTGTGAATACTTCGAATTAGCTTTAAGTAATCAATTGTCCTGTAACTTTCTCAAAAACAATTGATATATAGTAACAAAGGTAAGCAGAGACATCAGCCATCGGTTGAATGTCCTAAAATCGTCGGCGGGATGGCTAAAAGCTTTTAGATGACTAAGAGATCCATAATGCGAGGTACAATAAAAGTGGCGGAGAAACGCGACCTTTTCAAAACGGACACGACCGTTGTCGGTATTAAATGGTCTTGTGCACTTGTGCCACCGCCGTGCAGCGAGCGTAAGGAATGTTGTGAAATAATCATAGACTACGGAGTCGGGCTATCGGGGACTCCGGACACAAGTAACATGGAACAAACAAGGCGCCAAGAACGAAAAGCAAACATTAATTGTCACATGAATATCTGTTTCAGTTGTGAATCACAAATAAGTTAAAATATTCCTGGATGACGATAAGTTATTTATATTCTCATAACCTAATATAATAAAGGTAAGCTCGCTGGATATCTTTGAAATGAATTCCTAAAATTGTAATTGTAATTGTATTAGGTAAATAAGCTGAAACATTGTTCCTCAAACAGTTGATTTCACGGTTGTTTTCTCGCCAGTTACCGCCAATAATGCAGGTGCCTTAAACGTTTACTACAAAGGCTTTTGTGAATGTTCTTTACTTACGTAGTAAAGAAAGAACAACTTTCGCCGGTGGAACACTTTCGCCTTCGTTACAGCAGATAATAACAACGAAATGGGGTGATCCGCCTCATTGCTCGTTACGTCTGTCGGCCTGCGCCGCGCCGCCTTACGTACTTTGTTACGTGCCGTACACGTAGCTAGCCACTACAATGTTTTATGTCTTCTACACCATGGACTAGGAAGATATCAGAATAGAAAAAAATGGAGGCAAAAAAAGCTATTTAAAAATAATGCTTTAAAAAGACTGAAAGATTGAGAAATAAACTAAGTATGATTACGCTACGGATATTTTCTAAATTCACGAGGTTCGACACAACCATGGTCCATTTTTACGCTATCATAAACATTTTAAAGCAATTTACCCTACCTAATTACTTTAAGACATACTTATATGTGTATAATATTTATTTGTAATTGCTTTAAATGCATACTCTACTCGAAAGCTTTGGTTCCGTTTTTGAGTAATGATTACTATTTTGCGCAAAAAATCGTTTTTTTTTCAAGCACCTTTATGAAGAAATTTGGCTACGCAGGAAAAATAACCCTTCTTTGGCAGTCGGAGAACAAAAAGAACATATTTTGCACATCGTGGAACTTTATATATTCATGAATTTGAAAATTTCAATCTTGCAAGTTAATAATGGATTAGATTCGGTAATCAAAAGTTTTACATTTTAATTATAAAGTGTTCGTTAGCAGTTATAAAAGAACTCATAAATTTTATTACTTAATTAATAAGAAATTTATATTATAGTATTCACATTGGAATAAAGGGTTTAGACGGGACTTTTCTATGTAGTTATCTCTTTATTAAATTAAATAACTTGGACTCGACAAGGACAGGAAAAAAATGATGTGACCGTTTAAGTAACGTTAACACGTACTCGTAAGTAAGAACTTTGATTTTAAGGCCGGCCATAAGGAAATAAGGCCGGTGTTAGAATTATAATACTTGGCGTTAGAAAGTATCTGTTCACAGTGTACCTTTTATGTATGAACTAATATTGTAAAGAGGTAATGTATGTATGTTTGTTTGTTTATCTACGGAACTATTTATCGGATTTTGAAATTTATTTCTCGTGTAAAATGCAACGTTCTCAACTTTTTTTTTAATCTTAATTGCACCCATAGGAAGTGAGGTGAACCGGAGTGAGACGCTAGTAGTAAACAAAACGAAAGAGTTAAGACTAGAAGTTTCATATTTGTTATAATAAACTTTATTTTACTGTCAATATGAAATAATTTCAAAGAAATCGAATGCTCTCTAAAGTTCTCACGGTAACAGTAATATCTTGATGTAATAGTTAAATATCGTGATCGATGTGTAAGAGTACGCAGTACAAGAGGGCCATTAGAGAAGCCAAAGAAATTAAGTTATTAAGTACAATTGCGCGCAAAAGTTACAAGCCTTACGATATTTTACAAACATACTTCCTTTGGCTTCTGCTTTAATGTTTACTTTTAAAAACAATGTACCTAACTTTATAAACAAAAAAATATGTAATAAGAGTTCCTTCCCTTGGAACAAAGGTGGGATCGTTATTACATACAGGTAAACCATACAAAATGCGCCGTTGAATCCGGCACAGATCGTAGTAAAGCCATGAAATAAACACACGGTCCATATAGAGGAAGTCCGTTGAGTATAATTGAGCGGTAACGCGACAACCGATGACAGAACCGTTCGGTGCCCTGAATCCTGTATGAGTACGGTCTGACCACAGTGACAGCACATCCTCCTCGTGTGACAGTTTACGTACAAATTGAACCACTCACAGGGTTGCTCGGTCACTAATTTGTTTACGGTGACGCGATGATGACTACAATATACTTTATAAGTAGGATATTTATTTTTGTAATGCTTGGGAATAGCATACTGGTTTATTCGAAAAATTTAATTAAATTTTAACACTTTTTCATGACAATTCATAACTATTCTGTTGCCGGATTCCGTTGTCTACTAATAATGAGAGATATTTAAACGGTCATGCAGGCAAGTTTCCTAGTATTTATAAAGATGCACGCACATAATTTGAAAATATGATATTTATATATAATGTTTATAGGTTTAAAAATATTTTATTGTCAATTAGTTTTTTACTTAACCGTTTGATTACTAATTTGTATAACTAAACGCTTTCCTACGGGACTGTACTTACCTACTTATGTTTTGACACATGTCATGTCAGAGCCGGGCGCACGGTAATATGGTGTGTAGTCTGTACCGACAACTGTAATAGAGGTAGATTGTATTATTGAACAAATTAAGGTCAGACGAGAGAAAGTGTTTAATTTACCTTTGATGTTGCAGATAAAAGAACAGCAGACTGTTTTATTTTTGTAGTACGATTTGATTAAGATAATTTTCTCCGGGGAGCTTTCGTCGGATAGTTTGGCCTGGTCTGCAATCATTCATCATCAGTAGAAATCGATGATTAATCGTGGGAGATGGATTTGGCTGTATCGTTCAGTTTTTCAAAATGTTTTTTGTGTGAGACCAGATTTGATTGGAAGAATATGGTTTTTAATTTTAATTGTGTGTAGTGAACTGGGTACCCTAAGTTTATCTCACATAGTCATAATAGGCACTAGAAAGTTGTGTAATATAAAAGCTATTTTTTGATAGAAAAAAGTGTTAAAATAGAAGGAATAAAATGACCCTTTTTGCTCACGCATAATTCATCGTACAAACGTTTTACACTCTAGTTAATCGTATTGTAAAGAAAGTTACAGCTAATCATTTGATAAAAACTCATTCACACTGAATATTTAAGTGATGTTATCAAACAAATGATATTATAATCAAAAAGGACAAGCACCCTCGAGTTAGATAGTAGCTCGTAAAGAATACGTAATCGGACGCGCATTCATTCACATGAGTAATAAACGTTACGACCTGACTCATGGAGCCGAGTCTCTGACATAATTGGGTCAAGGCTCATTCGCTTTCGTAGTAGCAAGTGACAATTACATTTTAATATGAGCTTTAGGGATATGACACTACGATACGATCAGTCGGAGGAGCTGACACAGCGCCGTGGCAATGTGCCTAATCGAAATTGTATATTTTATATTAGGCATTAGCTTGTTTATTATTCATGTGATTGTTGCGGTATAAATTATCACTTTGCACTTACATTTTTGACATTACGATGCTTGTATTTTTTTTGCTTTTACTGTTATTTGGATAGAGGATCAAAACAGGTATTAATCTTTATGGATTCATAGATATATGAATGTGATAACATGATTACTGAAATGAGCGATTGTTCGTGTCATTTATTTGCCAAGATACAGACACAGTTACAGATTCTAATGTGTTTCAATATTTCTGACGCCTTATTATATGAGATAAATATTAATCATAAAATAAAAATTAAATCAGATACAATTGTATTAATTCTAAAAAAAATGTTATAAAAATATGCTTATTAATTAATTACATCAATGAATAAATGAAATGTAATGTAAATAAAAGAAAACAACGTTACTGAAAATGTCAAATAATCTTAAATTTTCTAAAATCAGTGTCAGTAAGCCAGCCGTTCGCTATTATATGGGTTGTAGGTCTTCGGTTTTTTAGCGTTCTACATTTATTCGGTAACAAAACAAAACACCTAGGTAGGCATGAGATCACTCGCGTATCTGAACAAACTTATACCCAATCCAGTCCAGACCAGGTAACTGACTAAGACTGGACCTGGGACATCCTAGGTCGCTACATTTCAACAGGAAATAGAAAGTTTAATTTCATATTCAGCGCATACACGATGTAAAGTCCGGTCAACTTGTAATAAAATATTCAAAGTAAGTAAGTTTAGTGGTGTATATCATGATCAATGTTAGTTTCCTTGACCCCACAACAAAGCTTTCAAACGCACGCACATAACATATAACAAATTTGATGTTTGTTGACGTCGGTTCGAGAAGTTTGCTAGCGTTATGCATCTTTATTGTTTAGTTCGCGTCATCGTTGAAATCGTTCTCAAGATTTTCCTGTTCGATAGTGCAATTGTGTTGGCAGCGTTGAAATGCGTTTTGTATGAATAATTTATGTTCTGGTACTGTACGTCGTTAAGTGAAACGGTTCTCTTTATGATAATGGATGTTACTCGATTCCAGCGATAGGTTTTTAACAATGTGTAATGTAACATTGGATCATCCACGCGATTAGACGGCTGGAACACGAGCCGGCTTACACGGCTACAGTTCACTAATAAAAGTATTATTCGATTTTAATCGACTTGTTATACACTAATCGTTTATATGTAGGTCTTCTATGGTATGGGAAATTTAAATCTTGTAGAAATGTTAAAATTACCAAAATTAAACTAAAGTTTTATTATCACTTGCTCCGGCGGAGATAAACATCGTGAAAAAGTTCTACGAACATAGGGTTGCCACTCGTATTCTGCATGAAACTTTTCTACCTTGTTTCGAGTTATATATGCTCTCTACTTTCTGAGATTAATAAAGTACGTGAAAAAACTTTTAACACAATTTGTTTTTCTAAGATTTAAAAAAAGTTTGGTCGTAAGTATTTTTTTGCGATATTGTTATCGAATATATTAAGAATATGTAGAGACTGTAAATATGTCATGTAACTGTTAAGCAGTGACAACTGATAATCATGTAAGTAATAGAACGACTAATTATACGTAATTTTGTCACTGTGTACCTTTTTATTATATGTAATAAAGTAATGTACTTTAATTGCCAGACAACAGGTGGCAACCCTACACATATCTGAGAGTTGGTCACGGTACACTAAGAGATGTGCGAAAATTGTCCATTCACACTTCAATGGAATCGATTTTTCAATATTTGTGATTGCACTCTTGGACGATTTTACAATTACGAACGTGTAAATAATGTTTTAATATCATCATTTTGTTACGTAATAAAATGTCTGATCTAGTAGGTATCCGTTGTTGATCAATAGGTATAAATATTTCATAACTATGTAAAGTAATGTTTGACCGCATGATTATAATTATCATTGTAATCAATGTGCCTTACAAATTTTTAGTAAGCAAATTTTAATGAAGTTTGAAGAAAGGTTTTAAAACAGTTTGAATCGTAAATAACTAAAAATTAACATAGATGGCGTTGTCACAATAAACTGAGTAATAATAATAATATATATGGTTTTATTATCGTCCAAAGCGACGGATGACTCATCGACTCTCTACATTAGAATAGTTTGTTTTCGTTTGTCATTGTCAAGCCGCGTCCCGGTTGCCGCTCGTCGTGTAGGCGGACGAGTCGGGGGACTGGGGGGACTCCGGTCCCGCCACCAGCGGCCGCTGAGTCATCCAGCGCGACGTGACATACCGACACAGTAAATAAGTTAATGTGTAGTGATCTAGGAATTAGATTCATATCTGTATTAACACTTCCATTAGATCTGCCGGTAATGTGATGTCGGGATGTAGTTGAGGTAATCTAGCTTACAAATTGATGGTGCCTGTACTGCTCGTGATTAATGGTGGTAATCTGATGTACCTAATGATGTTATTACTTATGTTTATTCTAGTTTTAATGGTGAAAACATTAATAAGCATTTTAACTACCTCGAGAGTAGTATAGGTATTTTGTCATTCACGGTCAAATTTCTTCCAATGTATTCAATGAAACAGTTAAAAATTTTCACATCCCTACTGACATTTTGGTGATCCAATAGAATGTGGATTTTTCTGTTACGTTAACGAACGTCGAGACGTAATGGAATAAATTACGTATGGATTTTATTTACTGTACGTAAAATTATAAAATAATAAATTACTCAGTAACTTACATAGAGACGCGGTATTCACGTCCATAACCCGATTTTACAAAAAAATCTACACAAAAGTTGCTGCTTCTATTGGAAAGGAAAAGTGCGAAAAAAATCAGAAAGGCCACAAGGAAAAATCAAGTAGGTTAATTATTTACTCCCCGTTGTCGTAGTGTACAAATATACGTATAATATATAATGAATTTCACCCGTCGTATAACTTAATGTATTTATTAATCAAATGTCACAGTTGGTGTTACTGAATGCTTTGTAGATGTTAGGAAAGGTTTTAACTGTAAGCGCCGTGGTTGCCGTCACTTTAGCCTTATCTTAACATCGCGCGTTAACTATAACACGGCGCTTGGAAGTGGATACACGGTTCCCTCGGTAATTTGTTAATGTGGACGTGGAGTATGTTAACACGCAGCTGATGATAACAGTTTGATGTTGCGTTTTAAATATTTTTTGTTTATAAATAAGAAGTAGTGATTTCTTACTCCAAATTACATTTTGTGGAGTACTTTTTGATTTTAGTAAGTAATGTAGTTAAATGAAATGAAATGTATTTTTGTATCATATAAGTAATCTTATGATTGTTACGGTAACGATTAGATTTTAAATGTATATTTGTTAAGTATATTTATGTTTCAAATTACAATGTAAGTGCCATTTTCACACCACATAATAATATTAAGGTTACCTGTATTAAAAATTTAGAATTTCGTTTTCGTTAAATAAATAAATTAAGCTATCGTCTAATAAATCTAGCTGGTGCCTCACAATTATAGACAATAGTCTATAACACACACACGCTGAGGATAAAGACAGAAGGTAAACGGTAGCGTGTCGGGTCTTAGTTTTTGGTTATCTTTAATATTGGAACATGAGCGTCCCATGTCATTACTATTTCCTACATTACTACTTATTATCTTATCCGTGATAGTAACATCGGAAAAAATAATCTTAGTCAGACATGTAAATGTTAAGCTTTTAACTAATAGGGTTGTAACGACGAGAATGAGCATATTTTTTTTTTATTTTATATTACCAAATCTTTTGTAGTTCCCGATGCATAGGCGCCACAGATATTCATGAGCGCGTCACGTCCGCTTTGTTATTCATAACTCTTAAACTTGTTCCCATTGTTGCGATGAATTGTTCTTTAATCTCATACAGCTTTACTTGTATCAATTATAATAATTATCATAATCGTAATAATGAAACAGACATTACATCAATCGCTCCTATTCGTAAAAGATATGGATTCATTGGACCACAGTTATTTAATTTTAAATATCTCCGAGAACTCTACAAGGGTTGATACGGGAAACATCTATAAGAAAGAGGCAAAATCCGGGGACAAACAAGCAGATACAAAATGTAAATAAACATATGGATTGATACGAAGTATTTAGTCTGGCTTTTGTAAAACAATTATTTTCAAGACGTATAATACGTACATCTAGGAATCGAATAGCTGACCCTTCCTTCGGTAGACAATCCATTGACCTAGTGCGTCGATTTCTTGCTTACGTCTGTTCCAATAGTCCAGTTTCCCAGATTAGTTGAATGAAGTGAATGTATTTTAACTTCACTGTTTGCCGCGGAGGAACAGCAGAGAGTACTCCCAAATTAATAACCTCGAGTAATTTTGGATGAATAACATTGTATGGCGATAGCGTCTTCGTCCGTCTGGCGCATGGTGGAGGACTGTGGGCGGACGGCAGGAGTGCGTGTGGAACCGGTTCCAGCGAATCCCGCATTCGATATTCAAACTTAAAGAACGTTATGCTTCTCTTTATAGTTTCCATACTTAAGTAATAACGCTAAGAAATGTAATAGTCGCACGTTATGTGTAGCCGTTGCAAGGAAGCCTTTAAAGCCTAACGCGATAAGATGAAAATTTTGCCAAAAATATTTGTGTTAGCATTGTTAAAAAAAAACACAGTCTCATACTTGTGTTGTGTGTACACGGGATTGTCACAAACGTAGTGATATTTTATGCTTTAATTTAGTTCAGCGGTTGGATTTCAATAGCCTAGGCGATATACGTTCTTTGGATACATTTCTTTGGCCAAATTTATTTATTTTGGATACAGTCCTCGGAGTAATGCTGTTGGTGTCACTTTTGACTCAGCAAACAGATCACAGCGTGCCCTTACGTGTACCAAAGTACGTGTAATTCCTACTAATTATTTGTTTAGGAAGATAATTATTATCATTCATCCTACTTACGAACCCTGGGTTTGACTCTCACGTTTAAATAAATTAAGGGTCTCCACGAATCAATACAATTCATTTATCATTGATGCGAATTTACTTATGAATAAGATAATTAATTTTGTTTTTTTTTGTTACAGGTACATTCGGATTGAATTCTTCAAAGCAACAACATTATTAAAATCAATTATAGAAAAATACGTGAAGCTCGTAGTATATTAAATCTCGTTTATTTCAATTCGACGAAAAATAGAGGTAAAATGAACCATTTATATTGAGACGACTGCGGACCCACCGGGATGACTTTTAAAAAGGTTTCATATACCTAATTATTATATTATAGTCTACTGGTTAGATGTGGGTTTCCTGAACGCGGGGACCTGAATTCGAATCGTGCGTGCAGCTCTAACTTTACAATAGTTTTAAGTTCTTGTTCTGCGTCGGATTTATATATAAATGCTGGCTCGCCCGGCGTCTCACGGCGTTACAAACGCGTAATAAAGTAATAATTAATTAAGCATTAAATTTTGTCTTCAATTAAGTGCGCCTCATTACCCCTTTCTATGTTCAGAGATTAAAATGCCAACGCGTGGGCATACGTGATGAGGTACCGACCGAAAACAAAAGGTTTTTAATACGTGTTTAATGATGTACTTCCTTTGTAAGCGATGATTAATTATCATTATTTCGTATTCATAATGAAATTATCATTGGCAATGTGTATTAGTTCAATTGGTTACCAAATATGGAATGTACACGGTGCAATTGTATGGATCACGCGAGCTCAGAGCACAATTTTATTCGCAAGTTACAGCTTAAACGCTTATCTGTGCGTGTCCCCCAGGGCACGGAACAGCTCATTTTGCCACTAATTGTTCGTTAACATGTATATTGCGAAATAATTAAAGCAGTCCTTCTGGCCGTATTGTTCACGCTAACGTGGGCTGAGTGTTTTAAAAGTAACAAAGCAGTGAAAGAATGCACCCCGCGGCCGTTTTAATACATTTAAGCGCGGCTCCACCGACCAGTCGGCGAGACAATGCATTTTTTACGCATTCTCCTCGGAATAAAACGAGAAAAACTATTTAGGTTGTGCCAACGCCATAAGGTCCATAATCCCGCGCCCACCTCTGGTCGCGTCCCGATCTCATCACGACCCATTACGTAACCTAATGAGGGTACGAAAAATGTTTAATCGCACATATCTCAGTATCGTAAAATACTTATTACCGGTAGGACCTATTATTAGTACGACATATTTCTCTTTGATGAACCAGTACGTTGAGTAACATCTTTATAGAAATGCGATTATAAAATATAGTTAGTTACGCGCACCCAAATCGTGGCTTACATTTTATAGACTGAATTTTTCAACTAGAATGAGTTAAACTTTTGATTAGGGGCGTTATTCATAAAATAGGTGTATGAGGATAACATTATAGTTCAAAAAGTATAAAAAAAACACATAAGCAACAGTGCAAATAATGTCGTGTGTTGTTCGCCATTGAGGGTTTCCTGGTCTGGAGTCAACTCTGACTGTAGTGCTAGATCATGCTTATTAAAAAATGACATATGAACTACAGCAATGTGTAAAATTTCAGCTTAGTAGGATAAGAAGCAATACTATTGGAAGATTTGACCCAAACAAATATACTATTACAACTTATAAACATTGCAAGTTAAAGATTTTAATAAGACATGAGTTAAAACTCGTTGCCATTCATCCGTCTTTAACGATTCGGTATTTATAACAATTCATGGTCACAGTAAATTTGGTGAAAAAAAAATTATATGCTATTGAAAAAAAAGAGGGACTAAAAATATCTAATTTATATATATAAAGAGAATACAATTCATTCAAGTTGGAATTAGCTCTTGAAAGACTGACATACACTCCCGTTTACTCGGACTGTATAAGTGTATAGTATTGTGTGGACACAAATGAAACGATGCTCACAAAAATCGAATACAAATATTTATCCGTTAATCAATACGGCCGGCCATCGAATTCAGAACCAGTGACTCTTCAAGATCATTGCTGATAAGCTGCAGGGGCCTGATTATGTAAGCCAAGTTCATTTAGAAGTTATTACCTTCTTGAAGGCAAGTTTCTGGACCTAACTAGGTGCTATTGAAACTTTCTAAACAAAGACGTGACACTCAATAAGCTGCTTAAATTTTGAACTATAATGCGAAGTCCCTGGATGACCGAGCTTCGCTCGGATGTTTTTTATAGTACATAATGTTTTTTTGGAATTATATTTACTTATACAATGCAAATTACTTACTGCTAAGGTATGAAAAATATATTTTGATCTTAACGACATAAATAATAAATAAATATATTTTTTTCTGACAAAAAGAAGGAACTTGAAAAAAAAGAAAAAAAATAATAATAATGGGACCGAGATTTGAACCCGGGTTTCCTGCGTTTTAAGGCGACACACTTCCCGACCGAGCTATTCTAACTTTGACAGTGTCGGCAAAATTTAGCTTTGTGTTCTAATGATATTGAAGGAGATTTTTT
>DWPA01005968.1:0-11346 GCA_018251375.1 Calpodes ethlius
CAGGCAGGGTCACTACCAACTAGGCTACGGGGTCAACAAATATATTAATAATACAAAGCTGAAAATTTTGTTTGTTTGTTTGAACGCGCTAATCTCTGGTTTAATTCAAATTGAAAAAATATTTTTGTGTTTAATAGTCCATTTGTCGAGGAAGGCTATAGGCTATATAACATCCCGTTATGGCTAATACGAGTCGAATAGTAACGAATAATCTCTAATTAACGCGGATGAAGCCACGCTAGTAGAGAATGATACTACAATAACCCCAGAATAGAATAACGTGTCGTGGGTACAATGGACATACTAACTCGTACTAGCCCTTGACTGGCTATAGGTAAAGGCCATTTTTACTTGCATACTTTTACAGTTTAATAATCGCCATCTTGGCGCTGATTACTAAGGTGACTAGTGGTGGGTATTAAAGGAACTAACGATATAGTTGATGCAAAAATTAATGTTAAAGTTTATTACATAGTACTCCCTGTATCCCATTTATTTTTAAGCGGAATTATAAAATCTCGGCTTTAAGTGAGAGTTAAAGTAAAATTGTGAAAATCGTGGAACTAAAGTACTGATTTAAGTGGTTTTGTTTATTCAGGTCTGTACCATTTATTATCTTATTTGGGTACAATTATATATACTAATTACTACGTACATATTTCACGTATTCCTTATTGCTTAAAGAATAGAATACTTTTCAATAACTATTAAAAAATATTTGAATTATTCTCCTAAGTTCACATTAAACCGGGATTACTAACCTAACCTAACCTTCTCATAGCCCGTCTGTTGTTTCTTAACTTACCATTAACATACATACATAGAATAATAAACCATACAGCTTAGCTCAACTTTATACACTCACTTTTTAAAATCAGTAGAAAACTAAAAGGTTCCTAACTGTATAAAATGAAATGTTTCAGTTGGACGGTTCCAATTAGATAGTTCGGAAAACGCAATCAATTCAGACCGGGATGTGACAATACGGCAGAGGGATTGGCAAATAGTTGCGCAGACAAATTAATAGAACGTCAAGTATGAATTGAACTTATACCGGGAATTCTGTATGTAACTTTGAAATATGCACGTAATGTGATATTTGAAAATAATCTTCAATAATTCAACGTCAACGTCAAAACATCGTCAAACATCGTGTTTGTTATAAATGAGTTACATCGTTTTGTACCAAAAATCTTAATCTGATTCTATTATATTATATATTAAAGATGTCTCTGTTAAATATTCTTTTAAATAACGTAAGTTTCACTCAAATCTATTTAGAACTTTATGGAAAAATCGCAAACATACAAACGAAAACACATATTAACTCAGATTGAATACAGACCCTCAGTTTCTTCAAATCGGTTAAAAATAAGTTACTTATCTTCTGGTTAAGCAATTGATTAATCATTGTTAACCTTTAACCGAGCTTAATCTGGCAGCTTAACAATTTCCGACACTTGAGACCTTAATCCCTCCGGCAATCCGAACTACAGCAATATGTTGGACTTCTTTAGGTCTCGTCAATTACGAGAGATCCCGGTACCAATCCTCACTATACTACACGTGGATAAACTGCTAACAAAAATTCCCAAATAACAAATTGCTAGATCGCTAGTCTGGAACTTCGATCGAATAGTTCTAATTGGTACGCCTAGATGCCTACTGTATCTTGTTCAGAAATCCGCTAACTTTGAATGAATATTACTCATCCCTGTCAATTAGTATTCGATTCATAACGTGGTGTATTTACGGATTCTATACGATAGCGAACTTGCCTAACAAATATCATTTAATGTTCTGTATAATATTTATCTAATGTTATTTCGAAGAGTTCACAGTAGTTTGAGAAATAGGTCAATTAGCTCTTTCTGAGTAAATAGCAAATAATCAAGTAAAACATTTCATCCAAAATCATTCGAATGTGGAACTCTGAAAAAAGACATTGAATAAAATTTTATCATGTTAGTCCTCATCAAGAAATTAATAACTATCTCTGTCACACTCATAAACTTGGCCGCATGTGAGGGAAACAACTATATATTTGGTAATGTGTACAAAGAGCGACGTCACTTGCATATTCACAGACACTTCACAAACGTAACATGTCAAAGCATATTACACATGTTGCACATGTCAGCTTTTAATCGAAGTGAACGTATAAGAAACATAATATATTACCAATCTTATTGTGTCAAATCTTGCATAAACCAAAACATAACAAAACACTTTAGACGAACAAAACGCTGAAAGAAAAAATCCGTTGTGAATTTCCGATGACTAATGCAATTAGTAGGAAAACAAAAAACAGCTCAGCCGAATAGTTTGATCGTAAATAAAAATCAGCGCGGCTGTGTGCGCGGCCGGAAGTGACGTAGGCTATTGGTATCGAGGGAGTGAGGTTTGGATAAACAATCATATTTTTAAATGATCGCGGTTTCATAGTGCCAACGCTTTACAAAATTAAGTTCCTTAATAATTTAATAATGTATCCCTATACAATTTTGGTGTACATTAAAGAACATTTTACAACAACAACTGTTGTTGTTCCCGTAGAGCACAGGACTCTATGTAGCTTCAGAGAAACAAGTGTAACGTCAGCATTTATATACAAATATTAGCATAATCATCACAACCCATAACTGTCCCACTGCTGGTCTCGGGTCTCCTCTCACCATATACTACATTCTATATACAAGTACAATACACAAATGATCCTGTACAGTTAATAAATTCAATTATAAGTTTTCATAACAGTATTAGTTTAATTCTTTGGTTGAATTCCCGCACCACGATTCTCTGTGTCACGGGTGACAAGGATAAAATAAAGGAACTGAACCGGGGACCCATCGATTCGCTGGCAGAATCACTATCAACTAGATTACGTATTAACTGATTATTAGTAATAATTATCAATTCCAAGAATAAATAAGCGTTCAAGACGCTATCCGCTTGAAACCAAGCATTTATTTCGAAAATGAATTCGCTAGAACGATTGTAGCGATGTAAGATAATTTGAAGCAATGGCAAATTCATTTATTAACAAGTAAATTGCATAACAGTGTAAGATCCTAAGTAAAGAAGCGAATCAAGAAAATTCCATTCGCCAGACCGGTGGATACTCCGCGGGCTGGGTAAGGGCCATTCTACATTGACGGTGTTTTTATGCAAGAACCTTAGAACAAAATAAAGCTTAACTTAAACTAAAATAATCATTGATTAGTTGGTGTTGAACTCCCGACAGGATTTGATTAACATTCAAAGTCAGTGACATTATAAGAAGATTAGAACATAATAAACGCTAACACACTCATACCCCCGCAGTAGGATACCCAGTGTCGCGGGCGGCATGGACAACACAAATAACACGTCACTAACAGCCACGACCCGAGAACAAATATTTATCTGTCACATAAATATCTGCTCCGGCGGGGAATCGAACCCGGGACCCCTCGCTTCGCAGGCAGGGTCACTGCCAACTAGGCTACGGGGCCGTTAATATTGTAACACATAACCTATTTTTTAATTAAAATTTAAACAATCCACAACATATAAGCAATTAAAAGTACGAACAATATTCAGATCACACCGATATAGCGACAAGCATAGCTTTCACACGTGAACGATAAGAAAGAACGATCACGATCAGACTTATATAGGAACTACCCCCACCCAATATTACCCCATGAAATCGCTAACAGTGTGAATAATAGTGTTTCTTCATCTGGGTGATGTTTTTAGCGTTTTGCCACTTTTTCTTGCAGGACTTTAATGGTGTCAATATGGCGAAGCAACGTGACTTGACATTTGAAAAGGAATTTTAAAAGCTGTCATAGGCTAAAATAATTCACTCAAATTTATTTGTACCTTCTTCGAATATGCGCTGAGTATAAACGATTATGTAAAATCGATAAAAACCTTGATATTATCTTGACTCCTTAAACAGTCAAAGAGAAAGTTTTAAATTGTTATTAGGATAAACAGTATGCGAGGATATTACTAGTTCCTTGTTATAATTTACTAATTTGTCTTAAAGTCAGAACAAACCATCGCAAGATGTTTAACATTATCCATTGTTTAAATAGTAGTCCTCACTTCTACGAGTATAAATTAAATGTTATTCATACCTGTAATTGGCCCACCTATTGTATATGTTTTGTAATTGTATGTATTGCTGTTTGTACGTAAATATTAAAAAATTAAAATAAACATTTATTTCCTCATTTATTTATAATATGTTACTAAATATTCAATCGTCTTCATCCTTTTGAACATGGTCAAAAATTTCTTTTAATAAAACGTAATACAATTATGTTTCCCTTTGTACTTTGTATCTGAATGCACCTTTACACAAGGCAGGCATCTAATGGCGCAATTTAATTTTCTCACAACAGCCAGAAGGCAGTAGTGGATATCGCCGAGCCTGCCAAGTATTCGTTGCCAGATATCGCCCTTACATCAGAGCATTTGTTCTTAATAGCCATTCTTGCAATTTTGATAACTTCTTAAGCTCCTTACAAATGGGAATGGTTTGCGAGTGCTACTGCATTTTTCATTCTGTTCTTGAGATAGGGATTAAGTAATGTTTCTGCGTGTTTCAAGATCATTGCAAATCGTACTGTCCTAGGATTTTCTATCTTTTCATTGATGTAAAGCGCTGTACTGATCAACATATCAACGGCGAAACGAAAACGCTATTATTAAAGGCTTTAATTTTGTCAATAAGTTTCTTATAAGAAATAGGTATTAGATTTGAGAGAATTTTAAAAATCCTCTTCTAAAATTGAATGAAATAAAAATTGTGTGTAAATTGACTAGTTTCATAGCTAAAATCGTGAAAACGTGTGTTTGGCCTTTTGGTTAAAAAAACATGGACACGTGTTATAGAATTTTTAGAAAAACCTATTTGAGGGTGTGAAATGGTGAATAAAAGTTTGCATGGATATTTTTGTACAAATATTATACGATGGGTATAAAAATACGTATTTCACACTGCATTGATATCAATGACTTGTAAAAGTTGCACTGAGAAATACATAAATAAATAGTGACGGTTATTTCGATAAAATAGTATACTCGTATTTTCATATAACTAGTCATAAGCATAATCCATGAAACAATTAAAATGTAAATAGTGCATCTAAAATTTAGCACTTCAATTTCGAATATGAAGCGTATTAGGACCCGAAGCGGAATGAGTTTCACCTCATTTGTCAATGTAAAATATTACCTTATTGTAAATATTTTTTAAAATTCAATTTCATATTCTTTATTTTCGTAAATAAAGTTAAATAGTTGACAAATACGACCTATGTTTGTCAACATACATCGACTTATTTACCTTGTCAGCGTGCAAACTGTATATAAATGATATTTAATTAAATTACAAAATAATGGCAAAATGGTTAAATTAAAAGATTATGCCAATAATTCTTATATCACGTTAATAAACAACATAATAATGGGTAATGAGAGAAAGTAGTAACAAAAATAATATGTATTAATGATTTTACAAAGTTAGTGTGCTCATTTTCTTGGAATATCGTTACTTACTATCAAGTAAGCTTCTAAGAAATTAACTTGTAATAGATGAAAACCTTTAACGATGTAATCTTTGCAGACGCTAATTTTATCGGAACCCATAACTGTGACACTGCTGGACTTGGGTCCCCTCCGTAAGGAGTACAGGTCGTAGTCCACCACGCTGACCAAGTGCATTGATAGACTTCATAACTTCTTCAAGAACATTAGGAAAACTCTCGGGTGTGCAGATTTCCTGACAATGTTTTCCTTCACCAAAGCAAGTGATGATTAAGTTGTAAAACGCACATATATTTTTTTTTAATTAGAGGTGCGTTCAGTATTCTAACTCAAGCCACCACGATCGGGAAAACAATATTCGAACCACAAAGCTATCACTACGTATTACGAACAGACCCTAATAGGTAAGGTGAAGCCCTTATTTATATTCTAGCGCTTTAATAATAGGAGCAGCTTTTATTCACCTAATGTTCAGCGTTCTTTGATATGCAAAGTGGGAACACTGGTAGATAATTCTTAGAGGTATTTTAATGCAACCGCTTAAACGGAACAATAACGTTATTTAATTTTACCGCTTTGTGTTCAGAGGGTTAGGGATTATTGAGATTATCTCCACTGTTTAGTAGACAGAGAAAATATAATAATGTTATATTCAGTGTTATTTTTGTATTTTTATTAAGATATATTGGCAATTTTATAAGAAAGTTATGGAGAGTTTTGTTACAGCAAAATCTACGAGTTAAATAAGAGATGTTGAATTTTGAAACGAGGTTCATTAATGCGACGAGCGGTAGTAGTGAAATCTATTGTAAATTACGGAAAATTGAAGTAACGGAAATGGCTTGTAATAAATTTATACTTGGAGTGCGGTATATTTATTTATTTAAACTTTTTATACCAGAATTACTATAATATAAAAAGCTGATTAGTCAATCAAATTAGTATATTATATTATATAGGCACTGATAGCCTATCGAACGTTGGTTTAGGGGCGTTAGTACGAATCCTACACGCATCTCTAATTTTCAAAAAATTGTGCGTATTACAAGTTAATAATCACTTGTTTTCGTGAAGGAAAACATCGCGAAGAAACCTGCACACTCGAAAGTTCTCCATAAATTTCCCGAAGGTTTGTGAAGTCTACTAATCCACACTTGATCAGCGCCGTGGACTATGTCCTGCACTCCTTACATTGTGTGAAGAGACGGAAGCCCAGCTGAGTAATATTGATAATTTGTTAGTATATTTGTTTGGAGAATATGTTGCGAATTCAAACTAATGCCTCTTATCCTACTAAACTGAAATTTTATCCATTAGCTTTATTAAAAGTAGGATCTGATGGGTATGGATGGATCTGAGAGTAATTCTAGACAAGAGAACTTCTCAATGGCGAAAAGCAATAACAATTTTTGTCGCCATATAAAAGTGTGTTTTTAGTCATTCCACTATCAATTTTTCTCAGCATAGTCATATTAGACGCATGAAGAAAAAGTAACGTAGCACCAGATAACTTCGTTACCATTTCTCATTACGCAAGAATAAGCCAAATTTAATTCACACACACATCTCTAAGTACAACAAGTCAACAGTTTTGTATCGTGTGCTCAACGAAAAACCACATGAGCGTATAATTAAAAAGTTTCAAGTACGACGCGATGAAATATAGCGTCGTGTTACTCGTTTCACCGCGAACGTGAAACGAGATCGCAATGAATCGTGTGATGTGCGAGTATATTTATTTATTAATACCTGATGAAAAGATTTTGCCTTTTTAAACATAATGCACGTACATAGAAGTTTGACACTTAAATCTATTTATTATCAAGTTGAAGTAATTACCTAACTTTACAGTGATAGCCTAGTAGTTTGGACGTTTTCAAAAAAGTTATGTGCGTATTACAAGTTAATTATCACTTGAAACTTGCACACCCGAGAGTTCTCCATAATGTTCTCGAGGGTGTGTGAAGTCTACCAATCCGCAATGAGCCAGTGTGGTGGACTATGGCCTATACCCCTCATATTGTGAGAGGAGATCCGAGTCCAGCTGTGGGACAATTATGGGTTGTAATTATGAGTTACCTAACTTTAAGTAAGTAATCACTTAAGCGACTAATTTTATTCAATAGCTAAGAATTTCAACAAATTAAGAACTGTCAAGATTAAGAATACTCTGCGAATTAATTGCTTAAGACTTTATTTTAACTAATGTCATTTTAAACTTTACTACAGACACGAGTGTGAGATTTAGAAGGGTAAATTTTACACAGAGAGTAGGTCCAGAAATCTTAAATTTATGTATATTATGCGTCACAAATACATTTATTAACTAAAATAGAACGCCAATTTTCATTGTAAAGTTATCCTTAGTTAAATTGCATTGCGGTCGAATTTCAACTGCAGAGCGAGTCTTTAGTATTTATTATTAGTCTACAACTTCGTACACGTCGAATATTGAAATTTCGATTATATTAATAATCTCTAATTTAAAAGATCCATCAAGATGAAATATGCGCCAGTTTTCAATCTAGATCTCCGACAATACAATTATGGAAACTTTATCCAATTTTGTTTTTAGTTTTAGAGGGACGCGCGTTCATACATACAAGCAGACAAAGGCTTCTAAAGATAAAAGTTTTGTCTTCTATTGCTCCTATAAATGACCGCGAGGAATTGAACAAAAAGTGTTTGAGTTTATTTTGTTTTAGAAGCCTAAGTTACTTCTTATTACATCGGCTATCTGCCAATAAAAATCCCGTCAAAATCAGTCCAACCAATTCAGAGATTAGCCAGAACAAACAGACAGACAGACAAAAATTGTAAAAATTGTTATTTTGGTTAATGTACCGTATGTATATTCATATACATACATGTAGTAAAAAGCGGTTTTTTCAGTATTACGAACAGACACTCCAATTTTATTTGTATGTATAATTCCATCGACAACTGCTTTTTTATAGATAGATATAGAAAAATTTGTAGTATAATTCATGCATACAGAGCCTGTACGAAGTCGAAACGCTACGGAGTACGAATACAGTTTAAGAAAAAAAAAAGACAACCTAGTTCAATCATTACCAGTTTCGAACTCGTAATGTCTTCAGCTTGTAATATCCGTTGCTTATAACAATATTAAAGTATATAAAAAGACATTTATTATATCCTTCCTAATTAAAGTAAGGTTCATGTTTCAGCGCTAAACGGCACTTTTACGACACAAAACACTAGAGATATGTTAAATAATATTTAATATTGTTTTTCCAACACGAAATAACAAACTAAGTACAACAGACTACGAAGTAACGCAGAGAAATAGTGTTATAGCATTGCTTAGCTGCATTACTTGGGCAAGTATTGTTCTTGAATGCGGTCGTTGGTCAACTTAGACATAACGTGAATACCACTATAATTTTTAAAATGTACCTTCAAATTATTTCACTTCCTTTCCAGCAGAAATTAAACTTACTTATTGCAATCTACACTAACTAAAAAAATGATTTTTAGTCGTTTGACTGCCGACGGTGAGACATACACTTAAATAAGCAAAGTGAAAATAATTTCGTTATAAAGCATAAATTGCTCATTGTGTCGTCGGAGCTGCGTTCATGAAATTAATATAAATTTGTTACCAATTTATTGAATTAACTACGCGGCTGCTCGATTTGGTTATTGTTATGTTTAAAGTGATACTTTAGGAGAATGGGATATAAGCCTTTACCCAACCAGTCGGATGATATCCCAGGTTGGGTATGGTGTTATTTCGAGTCGAGGATAATATTATCCCAGATTGGGCATGGTTTTTGACTGACCGTGTTGGGAGACAATTGAGTAATTTTCTCCGCGTCATCGAGTTCCTATGCCGCTGGAAATAAGCTAAATAAACGTTCACACATTGCTGTGAGGGGTCATAGGATTCGGGACTACACAAATTAGACATCACTACCACCCATGACCTGAGTATAAATATCTGTCACATAAATGTCTACTCTAGTCAAGAATCAAACACTGAACCTCTCGCTTCTCAGACAGGATAATTACCAACTAGGGTACGAAGTCGTCAAAGAACCGAAACTCCTGAGGGCGAACATTCTTCATTTGCATACTACACTTATATTTGCTGGACGGTAGCGAGTTGTTTGAACGAGTAATTGCCGTCAGTCTCAGGAGATACCGAATTCTGTTCTGTGCGAAACTATTGCGCTAGATTGAACTGGTTTTAGTGAGTAAAAATCTCACATAAGCCGTTGGGAATCCTAAGAAGAATTTCTGTTCTCATATATTTCAGTGTTATACGGTGAGCGTAACTCATCAAGGGAGATCTTTAATCAGAGATCTAGCAATGTTCTTCAGGTTTAGGGGTATGATGGTGAATGGTGGTCAACTATCATATGGGATCTTTGCTAGTTCAAATTATATTGATGCTTGTAATTGTGATGACAATTGACGACAATGGATGATCCAGCTATCGTTGTAGAAAACGTCCATATTTAGTTATTTTTGAAACTGCCAAAAGTTCTATAAAATTCAAATTGAAATCTTAAATAACCTGGTATTATGTTTCTCCCTAAACAGTGCCTTTTATGGCGAACTCTCTTACGGTAACTAAAAGAGGTATACCCGTTTTTTGGGTCCGTAAGAAATTCCCGCTGAGAAATTCTCTGATAAAATCAGGTTGTTTCCTTCGCAAAAAACAAAACATGATCGTTAATTTCGGTCTTTGTTATTCTAATCTTTAATTAATGTACAGATTTGATACGGTATTCTCATTACGCTAACCATATTACGTCGCTCGGCTTCTCAACTCAATATTTACTTACTGGAAATTTCATGTTCACGACTTCATTGGATTGACTTCTGTCAAGGGAAGATTAATTTGTGTCATAATTACAGCACTTTAAATTCTTACCTACTTTTAAAATGATCGAGTTTCTCCCCCTTTATGGGTCCATACAGTACAAAGGTACCACATAACTGAAGAGGCTTAGAACACATTTCCTTTCATTACATTAATATATGATCCTAAATTATTGTTCTATCTTAGGATCATAAACTCTATTAGAGAAATGTCAAAAATTAAGAATATATGTATTGTCTGGCTGACGATGGCGTGAAACCCAGTTGTTCTTGTACGTTTAATATAATTCAAATAATAAAAGTTTCTCTAAGAAAATTTTCAATTTTAATAGTAATAGCATATAACTCAATAAACCCACATGTTGTCTAAAGTTCTCCGCCATGGTTTCACAGCTGTAATCCAATGATAACAAATCGTAAACGATGACTTAACATGCCCTTCGGAAAAAAAGAGCAAGGAAGATTTCAGTAAATTTTATCACAAACGGTCACCCATCCATTTACTGACTGCGCCTACTGCTGCTTTACTTGGTCGATCACAAGACACGAGCGACCTGGCTATAAGCGCTTTTTCATACAAACTCAGAGGATCGTAGAAAAATGTCATTGTAAACTTAACCTTTGACAAATTGGAATACAATCAAATCTCTACTGAAGACCAGATCTCGAGTACAATGTAATTAGTGATAAAATATTAGTGATGAATATTAGCAAAATTTTTCAAATGTAAGTGTACGTCAAAATAAGTAGAAAGTGAGGTTAAATAAATGAACATCATTTTGACATGAATTATTTAAAAAGTAGTCATTTGACTTGTTAGAATCACAGGCCAGAGGTTAGACATAATCGTTCGTTTTGGATTAATGTGTAACATTTAAGGTTTTCCTACATTTACTAGAAATAATAATAAATTACTCGTGGTTATAGCCCCATACCATAATTTGATTTGTCGTG
>DWPA01005969.1:0-11346 GCA_018251375.1 Calpodes ethlius
AATAGCAGCATATGTTGAGGTCGTGGAGTGAAAAAAATCCTAGCACGGTCAAAATTAATTCGAAAACGCTACAATGAACGAGGCGAATCGTTAAAACAATAATTAATAATGATTATTGAGTAAAAATAATTGGTGGTTCTTTTAAATTATGCCCCTCCGTTAGATCTAATTCTCGATTCACACAATCACTGTTATTATACGATCTACCTTTTCCTTTTCGAGCGATTCAGATCAAAACAGTTTTTCGAGGCAATTGTTTTAATTTGGAAACACGAAAAAGAATTATGAACGTGTAATAACTATTCTCTAAACGGAAACATTGCTATTGTTTCCTATTCTTTTATTGCAGTGCTTTAATAGCACCTTGATCCCTATCAGGCGTTACGGAATGAGCTTTCTTATTTATTTAGTTGATGTGCGTTTGAATTTATTTTGTTTCTTCGTTTAAATTGTCTGTTGCATTTAAATCACGAGCCTGCATACGTCATCGTAGTCACGTGCGTAAAAATGTAAAACATATCTAAAATAAATTCAATTACCACTTTCAAACATGTTAAGTGGTAATCGCCTGTTGATTTAGTGACAGTTATTCACGTACACGTACCGCAAAGCTGTTTGTGACAAACATTTCGTGGCTGCGAGTACATTCAACGGAACAGCTAGGAGTACGTGTAGAACGCGTCACGCCGAGCGCGCCAGTACAACGGGCATATTTAGACAATTTCCTTAACAAATACGGTAAGGGGCTCGCCCTCATATAAATAACATAGCTGTGCCACCTCGCTCGCCCTATTCTGATATTCGCCAGGTTATTACAATTTTTCGCCTTATGAATATCGTCGCGCGGAGCCGCCTTAATACCCCTCGCGTCGAGGGAGTCACACCTCAGCAATTTTACTTTAATTCTTATTTAGAGTGCCGCCTTATTTCGGTTACAAGATTTTTAGTATTTGTTTATGGCCTTAACTTGTTTTTTGACTCTGCTATGGGGCAATTTTCGCTTCTTCCAACGACGCAATTCCGTTACGTTATTTCGGGGGCGACGACGCCGCAAATTGCCAATCTTATCTCGAAGAAAGTACCGGGACAACGCGGGATCGAATGCTTTAATAACAAAGACAGTGCAGAGGTCAAGGGCTTTTTATTTTCATAAATCGAATGTTCGTTTCGCTCCGCGCGAGCGACGTCATCGCACCGCTATCAATCATGCATGCACCATTGCGCCGCGCGCGCTTTTGTTCGAATTACGAATTTCGAAAAAGGTACATAACGCGAGAGAAAATTATGGCGGTTGCGTTCTTTACAAAAATAATTCCTGTGTAGTAACTGGAGTGATGCGATATGGAGTCGTCGTTCGATTAAATAATTTAAATGAGCAACGTATGCCATCGGGACGCCGGTCGTTGCATGTTTATATGTAAAACTAAATCAGCTGAGCGCCGTTCGCGGCTCGCAGCTCCATTACGAATAATGTACTTATACAGTGTGACACCGTTAAAAAAGTAGGAAAATTGCTAATGGTGTATGATATTGCCTCCCCTTATTTTGGGGTAAGAAAAGACTAGGGTGGCAACACCTTCGCGCTCCCATGAGGTGTTTTTTTGAACGAAGTATTTTTTTCTTTTTTTTTTTCGGTGCGAATGTTTTTTGCGTAATGACGTGGAGGTCCTGCGAGAGTTGGACGAATCCATTAGATAGGCGGGAAGAGCTTAATGTAGCATTTTTTCTTGCGAATCGAAATCGGTTGAAAAAATGTCGCGCGGAGGCGTGAGTGGTGAGGAGTCGGAGTGAGGAGTGAGGACATTAGTAGCAATTGTAATGGGTTTTCGGAGCGGAGGGTCTCCTCGTCGCCAATTTGTTGCCTCGGCTAACGATATGTCATACCGTCAAAATTATCCAATACGACTGGATGGAGACGTATTTTTAGAGGTTCAAAACCATAAAGTTATACTGAAAAACATTTATTAAAATACCTTTAAATTTCATTAATCATTGACAGTTTCGTATTTCCTAACGCCCAATCTACAGGCTGTCCGAGTTTAAGATGAAAGTACATTAACAATAAAACATAATATTTTTTCAAAAGATTGTTTCCAGAGACTCCTAGTTGTAATTTATACAATTAACTATCACATGATGATCTTAAAAAGATTTTTACATCCTCCACCACAGACATATCAACCATACTGTTATTAAAATATAACCTATAAATAAACTGGATACAAAATCACTAAAACAATATAATCATCGTTTGTTGGCATAACTTAATAAAGCTTTGTTTTTACTTTATGATAAAAAAAAGAACTGTCAATTTGATTTTGACAGTTCATAACATCGGATTATACAGACCAATTGCACTAAGCTATTGTAAAATGTGCTAGTAACATTAGTGTTAACGGGCTGTATTAAATACCCAATAATTAACGCGTTATAAACTTAGCTGTTAATGAAGTTCTATACAATATTTTATTTATAATTAATTAGTGTATTAATAATGCATTAACTGTTGCCTGTAGTTGTTCAATATAGTTTTTAATGCGTTAAATACCGGATGCAGTTGTGGGCAGTAGTGTAATGAAAAGAGAGTTGTTCTCTGCAGTTTCTCTCTGACTTGTGAAAGTACTCTTTGAATAATGTTAATGTTTTTTATTTCCAGGCAAGTGGTGCCCGTCAAGGCGCGAATGGTCGTCCCCTCCAGACGTGGCGCGGAGGGTCTACTCATCCGTGTTCCTGGGTAGCCCTGGTGAGTACCCAGGTAAATATCACCCTTGTATATTTTTTTATTTGAGTTCAATCGTTTTTTTGATATCTTTAATAAGTTTCATTATAAAATGAAATAGTTGTAATTTCCAACGCTAGATGGCTCTATTACTAATTATTCGAACTTCATTAAAGGTCGTTTAACATAGGTATAAAACAAGATGATATTTATAGAAATACCAATGCCGCAAGATTATGTTAAATACTGTGTCTACTTGAGCAATTCCATTGCACATATCCAATATAATAAAATATCATCTATATATCTATCAGCTTTTGAAGGTCCACTGCTGGACATAGCCTCCCCTAATTTGCGCCAGTCAGACCGGTCCTGAGCCTTCTGAGTCCAGCGAATACTCGCTGTCTTTTTCAGGTCGTCAAACCTCTGGTTGACCTATTCCCTTTTTCCCGAGACGTGGCTTTTCAAGGACCATTCTTTTCCAACGGTTTTCGTTCCTACGTACTTAACTAAATAGATATTTAAATTAAGAACTTAATTAGATATATGATAAATAGAGAATGCCCAGGTATGGATCACGGGATGAGTTTGAAAAGAACACTAATTTTACAATGGTTATAAATAATATCTAATTAACAACTCGTGTTAGTACATTTTTAATGTAAATCCGGGTTTATAAAATATTCATGTTAATATGATATTTAAAGTTCAACATTCCATCCCGTACACGACAACATTCATCATAATCATGAAATCGTTTAAATAAACTCATATCGGGTTAAAGTAATTACTTGAGTTGAAGTAATTACTTAGGAAACTATTTTTAGTTGTTAATTTGAACGATGTAAGAATTGTAAAAATTTTTAATGCTATGCGAATGATTACTTAAGTTATGACTTAAGTAATTACTTGAACATGAGCTGTAAGTATAAGTGAGAGATAATACGGTATTGTAATTATAAATACCTATATTTATTATTTATTAAACCTTATTATTAACTCATATAAAAAACGAAGTACAACTTAGCTTTTTAAAACTTCTGGTAACATAATATTTTTTTTTTATATTTTCTTTTTTTTTATTTTTTTTTTATAAAAAACATCGATTTCAAATTCGATTGAATCGTTTTAATAATCTATTATGAATCGATACATTTTCGAACTTCGATCTGTTTGTAAACTTGTTAGATTCTCATATTATATCTTTAATGAATCCGCAGTTCAAAATACTTATAATAAAAAAAAAATCTGGTGTAATTTAACGGCGTGAGAAATATGAATTCCAAGAATCGATATATTTCTTTATAAAAAAATAAACTGTACCATAGACATAATTCAAGACGTACGTTGGAAGGTATTAACGCAAATTTAGTTTTGCTAAAGATAATTATCAGATCCGGTTCTAAAATTAAATTCTATGATTAATTATCATTATGGCGCCATAATATATACTTGTTGGTACCTACATATTTATAATATCCATAGAATATAATTATAAAGTGTCCATCCACGTGCAAATATAAGTAGGTATCCAATAGTTCATAATTATGGTATTATATTCATAATTTTCATTATCGGTTTGAACGTTTTCGTTTAGTTTGAGGTTGGTTTGAGGTAGATACGTGCTTTAACGGGTACAAGAGCTGTCTGTTAGGTTTTTATCTGTGGTAAAGTCTTATGAATAATATTTGAAAATGGAATTTGTCCTCTTGTCACTTTAGTAATGTAATGATAATTGAATCGTTACAAAATATTTGCTTAAATATTCTTAAAACAATGACTTTTTATAACAGTTTTTTTTTTATTTGCCATGTTTGTTAAATTAGTACTACTTCGATGTTGGAATTTGACTTATTTCAGTAAATAAATTGTCATTATCACATAAATAATAAAATTCTTTCCTTAGTCTCAAAATTAGTATGATATTGATAGTTAAGTATGGGATTTACAATTTAAGGTTTTATACCATACTTTTTGTACCATAAGTTATTAATCCACATTATATTATATATTAAAGTCTTCATAGTAGATGCAACAAAGTATTCTCTGTCTGTATTACTATTCAAAAATTATAACGCAGAATTGAATGTGGTTTGAATAAAAGATAAAATTTCTTGTATATGTAATATACAAAGAGTTTAAAATGTATATAGTTTAGGTATATCTCTGTAGATTAGTGAACCTGCTTACAAAGCGACGGGTTTTCAGATTCGATTCCCGGCTGTGGCAAATATTTATGTGAAAAATTACTATTTGTTTAAAAGTCGTTGGTTTTAGTCCTATTTGTGTTGGTAATACCACCCACAGTACAATGAATTCTAGTAGAGTTATAAGTCGGTAAGCGTATTTGTCTATTATATATATTTTGAACAGACAGAGTAGACTTAGTGTCCACTGACGCCGAGCGACGACAGCCACGCTGCCGTAACGAGCTGGTGAAAACCAGCCGCGAAACCGACGGCGACGACAAATACCACCCGAAACGCGGATACATCGATAAAACTTGACAAATTACTGCCGAGGTCTTTGACGATTGAAACTCAAATAAATTTGTACAAAAACCCGCGCGTTAGGATCCTCTGCGTTGATAGAATGGGTGCTATTTCAATATTTAACAGCTGATAATGACGTATCTAAGATTATGTTTGTTACCGTCGGCAATCCTTGCAGACCTTTTCTTTAACTACCTCGCGACTGAAGACCAGAAGTCTAAAGTCTACTCGCTAAAACCAAAGAACAGACAGACTGTTATAATAGCTTACAATTGATAATATACAAATATATATTTATATATAATTTCATTCAATTAAACTCGGTTAAATCTATATATTTTATATATTAACAAATAGAAAGAAAGTATTAAAATATAATTCCGCCATAATAATAGCAATAAAAAAGTTATCGATTTTGTTTTTATTGGTTGCCAGGCAACGCTTTGTTGTTAGACGGTTTCTTTAATTTTCCTAAATATGCCGTAATAGATGTTTCCCCTAGAAATGAGCAATTTCTTTACGGTAAAAAGTAGTCTATGGCACTCTTCATCCTCTCAACTATCATACCATAAAGTCGCTCTGTTGCGCCGTGAAAGAACTACTAACAAACACACTTTCGCATTTTAATATTAGTATCGACTTGCTAGTTTAAAACTATAGATGTTATCTACCTACTTAAACGATTTTTTGTAGTCCACAGCACTTAAAACCCACAATGTTGGTATAGATTAACATATACGTAGAGGTAATTTGACACCGAACACTATTTGGTACCAATAAGCATTTTAAAATAAGAATATTTTCTCAAGAGCGGATTGCGAGATTAACTTCCCACACAGTTCGAGTGTTGCCACAAACACTTGAAGCGAATACTTGTGTACGAGAGCCCGCCAAAAACGTTTTGACAAATGGAATGTTTGACATTTGACATTTTAATTTTTTCACTAAAAACAGGCACCTACCTACCTAACTTAATACTTACATAACTAGTTGTTTTAATGCCAAAGTTTTTGTCGATTCTGGTTCAATTCATATTAAACACGTGTAAGCTAAAGATATGTTACGTATCCTATAAATATATTGCTTAAGTAATAAAAAAGCTGGTTGGTAACGTCACAAGTAACATGCCACACATCACTGTTTACTAAGTAGTCATCGTTACGAACCAGGCAATCGTGTCATCGCCGTTATTTATATAGGCATCGGAATCTGTACAGCCGGAACATTTCAATCATACATTCATTCTTTCACTTGTCAAATAATATACGACATCGATATGGCAACGCCATCTAGCGGCTCGTTCATAACAATAAAACTACTCCGCAATATTGACCGCTTATATTAGGCTTTATGTCATAAACGACAGAGATACAATTACGATAACGGCGATGTGCACTTGCACCCTTACGCCGTCGCACGTGACCGCGCCGTCGGTCTCACTTCCGCGCGTGCACTTGACATATATCTATCTCTGTCGTATTATAATACGTCAGCTTCATTGCCCGTTTCCATTACACTAAATCAAATTACCGACTGTTGCTCGGCCGCCGGCCGATCCGACCGAGTGCGGCGTGCGCTAGGAAACTCAGTTTAAAATGCTCGTTTTTAAAATGTTTCCCGAGAAAAATAAGCCGTCAGATAAAAAATAATAAAGTACTAAAATCAGAAATGGAATCGGAAGAAGCGGAGTCAATTTATTCGGGGCCTCGTTACAATTCCGATTTTTATCTAACGTCTCGAATGAATGCCGCCGAAGACGGATTACAGTGGATCGCGGCAACGGAGCGCCGACAAAAACTCCGATAGAGAGGGACGTCGCAAGGCAATCGATTCCGTCCTTGACGGGAAAGGATTGGCCGCCGAGCGAGTGCGCGCGATCGTGTCTTTACGACGTGTGAAAGAGATAAAACAATTCCTTATGTCGCTATTCTTAAGTCATTTGCACGTTCGAAATGGCACTTTACTTGTAGATATTAAGGTCGCAGTTTCATTGTTATGATTGCGTATTGACGATTGTGGCGTACTGTAACGGAACGTTATAACTTCATTTGGCGGCGGACGGGAGATTGTGCTCTCGTCGTACGGGAATAAGGACGACGGTCGTTTGCGGCGGGAGGAGTTCTGGACGGGTTGGAAGTGCGGCGGTTGCTATGGTGACCGGGCGCGTTGGAATGCCTGTTTAGGCAAGCGATGCACGGAACGGAATCAGGGTTGTCCGCTCTCCGGATGATTTTCCCATAAATAATTTTCTAATAAGAGCAACACTTATTATAATTAGACATAATAATTGTGCTTCCTTCGTCCCGGCAGCCGTCGCGCGATCTCTCACTGGAGCTGTTATCTGTTTATTGATGTCGATTTAATAATAGCAAAGCGCCCAATAAGACATTACTTAATGGGTCCTGTATATTGATGCCAATTGCGTTTGCAAATACATTCAATTATGTTAAAAACGTTTCCATCAAGATAAGACAATCCCATAATAATTAATGTACGTAATTATGCCTCCCAGGTTTAATTAGAATTCCATCTTTATGTAATAGTTAATCTAAAGGAGTAAGTGGTTCTTGGAGACGTTGTGTAACGTTTTTATCGGGCGTTTTGTTTTGCAATGGGCTTATGTGTTGGCGATCGTTAGGTTAAATGGGCAGCTACGCGAGATGCATTTCAGCAGGTGGCCGAGTGGCTCTCACACGACGTAATGTACGTATTGATTAAGCTACGAGGCCTCACGGGCCAGGAGAGGTGATCGGGCGATTTCTGCATAATTACCGCCGCTTATGACTACACATGAGCAAGCAACTAATTTTTAATATTCTCCATTCCGATCGGCTCGAGACGCGAAATTAGAAGCGGACAGAGATGACTGGAGGGCGATACGTGAGCGCGAGCAGGAACGAACGAAATTGCTCAATTTGTGCCTCGGCTCATAAGGTGCCTTCGGGTTCCTTTTTCAAAAATCCAATGAGATCGATCGCTCGCCATGTCCGCAAATTAGAGTGGGAATCGTTGTTCGTTAGCGTCCGCCGCGGAGCCGAACGTCGCAACCGCCGCAGCCACGGGAACCCGATCCGGTCCCAGCCGCCCGGTGTTTGGAGTCCGCTTCCCTTGCCGGACTTAATCTTAATCTACGTTTCTCGAGAGTCAAAGCTCGCCGCTCGAGTGCGCAGAGATGCATTTTAGTATTACTAGCGGTCTCGGGGCACTCATTTCGCTCGAACCTTTTAAAGGCTGCGTTCCCGCGTCGTCGGCGATCGTCCGGGGTCATGCGCGCGCGAAAATTGCACTCGCGGCTGCGAGCGGTGACCACGCTTATATACCCGCCTTATTTATTATATTCGCAGCGAGCTATTAAGCGAGCGAATCGATCCGTCGTGTACGACGATCTCGCAGATGAGATAGCGCGCGAATTTCCCCCCAAACCAGTTTTTCTCCGGGTTAAATTACTCCTAGAGTCTCGACGATTTAAATAACAGCCCGTGATTCGTTCACATCTTCTAAGCGAGCGTTAAAACTTTACTTTGTAACGATCGCCGATCGGAACTGACGGGGCTCTATTCCTCTGTCTATTACCAGTCTGTTTACTGTAATTGTTTCTGTATGGCTGCGAGCCGCCATTTTGTATCCGCTAATACGAGGTCTCGATTTTTACGTACACCCTGACGGTTTATGTGGCTATGCAACTATTCACGTCGCCGAGTCGGATGGGTCGTAAAGCGGCCGTACAACTCAATAAACGCTTCGTTTCACGGAAGTGTAGGTGAGCGAGCAAGAATGCGGTGGACGTAAAAAGCGACCGTAAAATTGGCGTATTAATAATGATCCTCCATTTGCGATATCTATGACAGCTTGGATGTATGGAGGTGCGTGTGTGGTGCGTGTACTAGGTTCGGATGCACAGGTGTGGGGAACGTAGGTTTGCTGTTTGTCTGGTAGGCATCTTTCATTTCCCTTCCCCATACTGACTACTAGCCCAATAATCTTAGTTCTTGCCCGGCGATTATGAACTCCAATCATTGTTTTCCGTTGTATAAGCATAATTTTTATATCAGGCTTCTATTGTCTCTCAGTTATAACCACACGCTAGGTATTGATTTTGATGCATTAGAAAAATGAGGCCTTATTGGGGCAGCTTAGAACTGTTGGATCAGGGTGTAGTAGGTCTAAGAAATCTCCTCTGCTAGATATTTTATTTTTGAATCATTAATATCATTATAGGCTGGTAGTGTTCTAGCTGAAAGGTTGAGAGCAAGTTCATTCCCCTCTTCCTTATTGATCGGAATACACCTGGAAGCTTGTAATGTTACTGATGACAAAGATGATGTCTACTTATCATCAGATGACTCATCTGTATGTTTGTCGGCTATTTACATATAAAAGATTACTTGATTATAATGATTCTCTCAGTAATATCTTATATAGATAGATAATTCTGAAGCAAATATCAAATGACTTTTTAAGGTCGTGACAAGCATTATTTACTTTTGGTAAACTGTAGAATTACGTTCAATGCCTTTAACAGACAAAAGACAATATGTACTGTCGAAAATATTTATTTAGATATACTACAGACATACATAAACTTAACATTAACACTCCGATATATTCTGGATTCATTATAGTGTCTCAGCAGGTGGTCCGCTGTGGCCTTCCAATTTGCCCGAGTGAGAACCCTGACCCCTCACCCGGCATGCAGGCCTCTCCGATTATATGCTAATACACGAATAGCCTCCATTTACGTAAACGTTACAGATTGTACAATGCTGTGTTGTAATGGCCAGCTTGGGCCACTTGAGTTGTTCTGAGGAGATTATATAGTGGCCAGTGCTGTTTGGTCGTCTTATAACATATTGAGATTTATTTTGGTTTTTTTAATAACACGGAGCTGTCTATTTCTAAATATGTCCAAGGATAACTGTATCGAAAATCGACTTTTGATTCCTTCAAGAATAAGTGTTTACTTAAAGATATCATCTACCACGATGGTCAAATCTAGGTTGATAGTTTTTCAATGCTTTTGAAACTCAGAACATAGGGCATCCTTCAATAGATACGCAAGCCTTCTTAAAGATGTGATTACTCATAGGTACATTTATAGGTCCACTTACTTTAATTTATTTGACAAACGCTATGGAGTTAGAAGTGCTTGTAGGATTCAAACACACCTACATAAGGGACGATCAGCGGAATTTAAATAACTGTCCACTTCAAACACTTTTCACAAGAGAACGCATTGTTCTCACTTAGCAATAGATTTCTTAGTAAAGACCTTGTATAATCCTGATTAATTAAAGTACCAGTTGTAAGACAAGACTTGGTACAAGAAAAGTAAGTTATTGGATACCCTTCATACGAGCGCGACATTCACAAACAATGATGGTACGAGTAATGTAACATAGCATACTTAATTAGAATGTCATTAGTTCTTGGAAGGCATGAATGTAAACAAGGTATGTGTTTTCAATGCTGCGAAGGCTCGTGACCTCCAAACCGATAGGCGGCAACCGAATAGTTTGTTTTGCTTAGTACACTAACGATCGGACGTGTTTATAACGGAGCGGGACAAAGGCGAGGAGTGGGAGCAAGTCGAGTGTTTAAAAATATTTCAAGTAGAGCTAAGTGGACGCCGCGAGTGGTGCGAGTGGTGCGATGTCGAGAGCTAGCCATCGGCCGCCGGCCGCGGCGTTGAGGCTCGAGAGGCCGCGGCCGGCGACTCGGAACACACCCACGTCTTCATTAAAAGCATTCGCTTATCGCTAAAATCGATCTCGTTACGAACAATGAAACGGGTCGAAACAAAAACCGGCCGACCGGTAAACGAATACGAGAAACGTAATCGGGGCGAACGTCGCGCCAAATAAAATAAAACCTCAATCAAAAATCTCGAGGCAGTCGGTATCATAACCGGAGCCGAGCGTCGACCCGGCGGCCATACACGGCCGGGTGGGTTACACCCGCGACTCACAAAAAAACGAAACTATAATAATGTAACGCACTAAGTATCCGTCTTAAAAATACGCTTCGCCTTGCGCGCGTCGCGGCATTAACGCGTCGGTGGAAACGAGCCCTCGGGTGGCGCGTCGTTTTGAGCCCACCGCCTCGGCGCGAAGGTTCGGATTGCAAGGGCAGGGTCGC
>DWPA01005970.1:0-11345 GCA_018251375.1 Calpodes ethlius
TAAAGCTTTAATCGCTATTGGTGTTCGTGTAACTTGGTATGAAAAAATATTATAATGAAAATATTAAATAGAAAATCGCTTCTATTTCTTAATTGATGTTTGTTGCCGTATTCGAATTTCGAAATTAAAAGAATCACTTTGATTTTTTAATTGATAGATTTACTTAATTTAAATTCTAAAATTAAACTTCAGTCGGATTTGAATCGTATTGCATATCTTTCTTGTTCTTCTTCTATCTTTTATCTTCTAACTTCTATATATATAAAAATGAATGTTTGTCTGTATGTCCTTTATAGAATCGTAAACTATGCATTTGATCATGTGATAATCCTTAGAAAAGTTGATGTGTATGAGCCCATGAAGGTTTTTAAGTTGGTGCGACCAATTTTCGACAGGTGCCGCCACTGTCATTCCCGTTAATTTCATATATTTCCGTGTCAACTCGTGTTGGCGTAGCAACGCGCGCAGGGTTCAGCTAGTTATAAATAAATTATTATTAATTACTTCAGTGAAAGACATAGTTGTAAGGAAAACTGATTACCTAACTTTTTATTCATTATGTTCCTAAAATCATGTCATATTTAACTAACATTATATCCATTACTACTCTCGTTAAGAAAACAAGACCAAGCTCAATAGTGAAGTTATAGTTTGTCATGATTGTGATAAAAGTACGAATTATACTTCGTTTACGAAATTTACACGGAGCTTTATCAAACTCTCCATAAACCAATTATTTATTTAATTATTCGAATAAATAAACCTTTACACACTCATATCGCCGCAGGATTCTATACGTCGCAGGTAGCTTGGATAAACACAATTAACACATTAAATAACTACGACCCGAGAACAAATATTTATCTGTGGAGTAAATATGTGTCTGATGGGTATTGAACCGGTACGTTATATTTGCTCCTTACACCAACTGAGCTAAAATATAAATTTGATTCAACCTTTTAATTAGTTTTGACACTTAATTTATTATGGTTATAATTTTAATACATTCTTACAAGAATATTGCTCAATTTTATTTTTATCGCAGGCTAAAAACAGTTCTGTAATATATGTATTAAATGAGAAAAAAGAATTAAAACATAATTTTTACGCAATTATTTCATAACAGTTCATTGACACAAGTGGTATATATCTATTATTATCTACAAATATCATCACTTTAAAACAAAATATATTCAAGCCACATCCTCTTGACTGTTGGTGAATTAAATGGCAGACAATTTTTTTTAAGCGTTTCTAGACTTAATACTATAAAGATTTATTCTGATATTTATTTATCTAATATTGTAATATTAATGTCCGAGTACGATTAAATGCAAGTACATTGTCTATCATCATTATCATGAAATGTTTTAGTTGTATTAGAAATTGTCATGGTAAGCGAGTGCGCCATTTTTACTAATGTAATTCATATTATATAGTAGTATATTATATCATATTATATAATATCACATAATATAGTAACAGTTTACTGCAAAATGGAACCCTCATGACGTGAATCTTACTCGTACTTCGTAATTATGTGACGTAAAGCCACATAAGTGCAAAACATTGTCGAGAATTTTCTTTGCCAAACTACACACGACTATACACTTTTTCATCACTTTGTCAACTTTTATGACAAAGTTTTTGACCTAGTTTAAGATAGATATTGATGGAATGAAGAAAGAAAATGGTTTCTATTTTCTTATCAATTGCGTAGGCGTGCAAACTTAAATAAAGATGGATTGTGCACATTTTATTTCAGTACCGCTTTTGCTTACGGAAATTCAAAAATCACAGAAATACATCAAAGAACTTATATTACACAACCTATAAGAATGGCGACAACATAACTCATAGTTTTCTTAAGAAATATTAGATGTATTTTTCCTTTAAAGATGAAATTTTAAATTTAAATAAAATATATTAAATAAAACATCGTCGAAGCGAAGCTTTCTGAGAAAAAGATATATTATAAGTAAAAATATACTAAATTTTTGTCTCGGAGGAAGGAGGAGGTAATTTTATTGGCATTGACAAATTAGTGCAATTAGCGTACTATTTTTTTTATTAACGCGTATTATAATACATAGGTTTACGATCTTGCAAGGCTTGTGTTTATGAAAAAAGTTGATCTCAAATATCCAGTAAGCAATTAACAATGTAATGTATATACTCGTTCGCTTTCTGTAGAAGTGTCGTATCAATGAAAAACAATATCGAATAGTTATGACCGAATATGAATCGGAGTCAAAAACTGTGTCATGAAATTCACTGCGAAGTAAGTGCGACTTTTTCATTTCTTCGATATTAGTTCACGCGTATCGTATAAAGTTTGACAGCTGTTTTATTACTTTAGTGTCAAAAGTTGCTTTCGATATTTCCTAAGCATTTTTATCGAAAAAGTATTCATGAGGTTGTAAGGAATAAGAAATAGTATTCCATTTCAGTTACTTATAATATACGCGTAGAATGTGAGCTTTTAGAACGTAATGTTTTTGGTATCCTGGCCATCTAACCAAGAACAGTCTTGATGACAATACCATCTGGCTAGGCAATTGGTAAACGGGATGTAAATGGCGATAATAGTTTCTAATTGTTTAATTCTCCTATGGAACATTCAATATGCCCGTACAAAAACGTTTAAGTATCCTTAACGTAATAATTGTCTTCATATTTATTTTAATATCCATCAAAGAACAAAACTTTCCTCCCGATGGTATATGGCAACCGCCATTCATGGACATCATTAATATTAAATATATCACCAACGGGGTATTAGCAAGAAAAAAAGCTGAAAGCTTTAATAATTGGCTTTGCGATACAACATAAAGTAAAATCAATTAAGTATGTGTCAGGCCACGCGCTTTGTAAGGTTCATCAGTTGTGAGTTAATAGAATATTACTCATTAACTCTCAGACTCGAGGCTTTGATACTTGATACGGAACAACTAAGCTCGTTTTGATATTTTTCAAACAAATTTCTGAATCAAGAGACAGTCTTTGTGTAGTTTACTAGGTATCGGAGAAAAATTACCAATGACATAAGAAGTTCGACGTAATTAATCTAAATATCAGTTGGACCTCGCGCCAACCACATTCCTTTACTACTAGGATCACAACTTTTTTTCACTTATTCGATTATATTGTATTCGATTTCGATAAAACGTTAATTATATTTAAATTACAAACAGCAACCAATTAACGAGCGTATGAAAATAAAGTATCAAATAATTCGCCACAATTCAATGAAATAACTTTAATTTATTGTGAAATAATGTAAGTACATTATAAAAGTTTATAAAACGTATTATAAAATAATACAAATTTAAACAAGATTTTTCTCATCTTTTTCTTTTCGTTATAAATGTTATCTGTAATATGACACCTAGATAATGCAGATCTAAGCTACGCTACGCTGTCACTTTGAGGTTTCTTTAGAGCGCACTCCCCAGCGTATTAAAAGACGAATTACGTCAATCACTTACCGATAATAAGGTTATTTTAGCCCTACAACAATACATTAACATTTAACCTTGCTTATAATAAAAACTCCACACGTAGAGATCAAGCTTGGCTGGTCGCTTGCGTGGGTTCGTAGCGTAGACCGAACGCCCGTAGCACGTGACGTCAGCACCGTGTTACAATCAAAATCTATTATTACGTGCCAGCAAGCGACACGTCAGCTTGAATAAACAGCTTTGTATTACTTTAAGAGTTATTAATAGAATAAATACTCATATTTAATGTTTGGATTGTTTATAAAGTATTTCTGTAGGTATTTCTCTTTTACTAACCTTAACCTTGCCTTTTATATTTTTTACAAATAGCATTCACATCCATTACACTTATTTTAAATTATTATGTACCTGTAATTTGTCTATCAATAAAAATATTTGGGAATAATTTTCAAATTGACATAATTATGATTATATCAGTGTTAAAGGCACAAAAAACAGACATTTTTATGGCATCTATTGCGTTAATAAATAAATTAATAACCTTCTTTAACATTTTTTTTAATATAATCCATGTACAGACGTCAATCAGAAACAGTATATAATATATATGATAATATGATATATATAATTTATTGTAGGCTGCACTTTAATATTTTAGAGACTGGTCATTGTAATACTGCAAAAACAAATGCAGAGTACTGTCCTACATGTTTTCCTACCTCTTTTCTTTCCTATTTTTCTATACGTCCTCTTCACAAAATTAGCGCTTTTATTTAAAAGACATGAATTTACTTTACAGGTAACATTTTTCTGAGAAAGTTACTCCATTCTCCTTTGAATCAAAGCTTTTCTACTTAGTGTGCACCTTATCAAGCAAATGACAAAGCTGTGACGTCAGATCCCTTTTCTAAAGGATTTTGACCTCTGTGCCACCCAGATTAATTACGAAGTTGCTCGCAGATTTTTATGTCTGTGGTTAATGTTTTCACATGGCTAGAATTAAAATTAATATTTGATGCATTTCATCCTTTTCTTTTTTTGTTATTAATTAAGGCTTGAATATAGTCTATCTAATACTAAAGAAATATTTGGGTAGTTTAGGATGTAAAAGGCAATTGCCGTGAAGAAATTCAGCAAGAAATAATTTAATTTCTGTGTTGGTGAGTCAGTACTTAAGCATGTTTCTCGCTTCTTTCTTGGCAAGCGAGTCATTAATATTATAACTGTTAATGTTACCACCCTTTTCCTTAAGTCACGCGCAAAAAATCTCGTGTTGTACCGTCTAGAATTAAACAGTCAGTTATTTTCTTTTTCTTCCTTCTTTTGTTCTTCCTTTATTTCTTCTTTTTCATTTCTTATTTTGTCCGGTGAAGCGATGATGTGGCCTTTTTTGTTACTGATAGCCATGTGCGAGGATAACCACTTATTGTTGGATTGATTATCTTCTCATTTTTCGGCAATTCCCATAAAAAGGCAACGCATGCACTCCTTTATATGACACGATTGCTCTTCGACTAATGCCGTAAAAAGCAGGGAATTGGTAGTCATTTTTTTAATTGTTTTGCAAAGATCAAAGAAAAGCAGATGTAGTTGTCGCTAGTGAAACATCTAGAAACCTTAAGAGCTTCCCTTTTAGTATCCACTTACGTGTAATAAAGGACCGTTTGAGTTGATCCGCTGCCGTCGGAAATGGTAGGTATAAGATTTCACTGATAAAAAATTCAAGTAATTGACGCCCTCGGGCCCGTCTGTTATAATAGCTACCAAAACCTCCGGGAAGTTAAAGAAACGTGAAAGCCATTGAATAAATAAGGGAGCCGCCCACAAAAACTTTTAACTGTTATTGGATTTATATTCATATATACCTGGTTGATTGGTAAACTCTCTGTATACTTAGGTATGTATCCATGTATTAGGCTTATGATTGACTTGAGATAGAATTAAGCAGCTTTTGATGTTGGTTTTAAATGTATTAGCTACAGTTATAATAATATATCACCCGTCACCGTGTACAATGTTTGCTCACCTGCTGCATTCGTAAATATAAGTTTGAATGGGTCGATAATGTTTGAGCAAATCGTTATCATTTATACGAGAGTGCAAACATGACTATGTTTAGAATATCACAGAAAATGATGTTTTGTATATAATTGACTCGTTATATATTTAATATTAAGATTTCTTAATTAGAATTTCGTAACTTACCATGAATATCCCAATTTAGTTATCCTAACTTTATACGAGAACTATACTTCAAATTTGATAAAGGACAATCGCGAAACAAGAGTAATTCTTTAAGAATTATTTCAATAGATGTTTAGAACCCTAAATTTAATCTTAATTTTACAATTTTTAGTAGAGCCTATAACGAGCTACCTTTTATTGAAGCAAAAGTACAAACCAAGATTGCACTATGAGCTCTATACGAAATGGTTAACCTTATTTTCTTGTCGAAGAGGAAATATTCAAAAGGTACCCTGTGCCCTAGGAGCGACATATGAAGGAGATGGCTGGGATTTTTACAACAAAAAAACCCCCAGTAGCCGTTTTCAGTGTTATGTGGAGGACTCCGGGATCTCGAGATGAACGCAACCGAGTCCTCGAAGCGCGGTGCCTTAGTGCGGTGCTCAGGATAAGATATTCCAGCCTTCCTATTTAGTCCTCTTTTAGTCGCCTCTTACGATAGGCAGTATCGTATTCTGGTCCCGAACAGGTTGTGTCTGTTCGAAATGGTTAACCTAGTTTTAATTCTGGTTGACAAGCCATTATACATTAAAACATAACATTCAAACTTGTTTATGATGTTTTTAGATCTGTAAATATTTTGTAAGTACTCCGAGGTGGGCGTAAATAGTAGCGACACAGTTCTAAACTATTGCTACTGTTTACGAACATTACAATTGTAAATTTGTTTTTGCCAATAAATGACTACTTCCTCTAATCCTCTAAAATTAGACATTGCTTTAGATCCGATGATAATATATCTTTACGATTAGTTTGACTTGGTACTTTACTTAGGACTGGCTCCAGACGAGGGAACTCCTAACAAGAACAATTATTCTTTTTGCATCATAGAACGTGTTTTTAGTGTTTTATACTTTAAATTTATTTCAATTTATACTCCAGCTTATTGGAATTTAAAATCAGATGCCTTCATGTTTTCACTTGAAATTAATGCACGTCAGCGTTCTGAGGTTGTCAATTATAAATATGACGATCAATTGTATACACGTATCGTCAATATCTCTATGGTGAAAGTGTGACTGAGATCTAGGTATCTCTATGATTGCAATAGGAATGAAATGAGCGTGCCGCGTAGAAAATATTTCATCAATTTCGTTGACAGTAATAAGTGAAAATGTGTTGAAGCAACTTAGGTAAAGTATTGCTGTTTAGTTTCAAGATATTTAAAACTTCTGTAATGGAACTGAAGAGTAACTTCAAATAATTGTATACAGAAGGAAGGTTGTGAATTATTAGACAGTGACTTTAGTTTAGGAAGTTTAATTGCCTTGAACTGTATTACGGCCTAACATTTTTTTATTGTTAACTCGATATATTTTTTAATAGAAAAGTTTTGTATTCTGTACAAATAAAAAATATATAAGCTTGCATAATGCTGAATTACATTACATAAAATTATGTTGCACGTCTTCTATGCGGGGATTCAGCATGCAACATAGTGTAAAAAATGCTTTCCTTACAAATAAACAATAATTTTGCGTTAGTAGAAATTATATTGCGGATATTTTCCGCATAAACCCGAGAGATCGTCATTTATGTGCCTGAAGCTTATAGCTCATTATTTCAGTCTTGTACGATATATTTTATCTTTTCTATTTAAATGGGATTAACGTTTTACAATTTTCTCAGGTTAATTTAGGAAATTTATATTAAAATTGTTTTGATGGAAAAGATTATTTATTACTTTTTAATTGTGAAGCCAAGAAGTGCCTTGTTACATCAAGTGTTCCATTTATAAAATTTCTATACGCCTTCCGTAAACGCGCATCATATTTAATAAATTTCGCTATTGCGGAATTTCAATACCTCTTGTAGTTTGGCTTATAACTTCCTAGGAACTAAAACTGTATCCCTGCCAAATCTTATGTAAATCGGTAAGGCAGGTAAAGCATGAAGAAGGCAGACAGAGTTGATGCATTACCATAATTTAATTTAAATCGTGTAAAATGCCTCGCACAATCATTGTTATCCACTGATGTATCCATCTCTGAACATAAATTTTTAATAAGATATAGGACGTGAAAAGGCCATTCAAGGCTATAATAGTTTTGTAATAAACATGTTGTTTCTCGAGTTATACTTGTTATGACGCGTTAGGAAAAAAGTAAGAGAGTAAATTCTTACGATGCGCGCGCATACCGTCAAGAAAAACACTTAAAAGTTAGTTAGCCAGTGTTTTGTCACGTCATTTTGACAGCTATCTATTTTGTTTTTAATTATGTACAAATATTTATTTTTCATTTCAAATAAATTTTCCTGATGACTCATAATTATGCCAAAAAAACTGTAAGTTAAGTTTGTAAGAAATGCAAGTATTATTAGTTTACGTCTACCCATTTATATCCGTAAACAAAGCGTATACATGTACGTATATGTGTACTATGTAGTAATCAGATTGGAAAGCTCTGAAGTGTTTAAGTTCCTAGATAAATGCTGAGTCATAGTGAAATCTTCGACAGCTGTTGAAATTGAATTTGATTAAGCAATCTCAACAACACTTCAGTCTTCAACTATTAGTATTATACAATCATTCTGCGGTAATCTCAAAAGGTTTATGTAAAATTAATTAAATTCGAAGTGAAGTGTATGAATATCTAGCTAAAAATATGATGGTGTAACTTATGGGCACATATGGTCACTTATGGGTCCTTATGGGTACTTTTGCAATTTACAAATAAATATGTTATAACGCTAAGTGAAAGATAAAACAAAAACTATCTTTGAAACATATAAATGGAAAAAGTTTTTCTCAAAATACTTTCTATCTTTTGTATTTTCTTTTTTTAATGACAGTCGTGCGTAATACGTAGACATTTCATGGAAGCCTTTAAAGACGATCTTAGTAAGGAAAAGATGTTGCCCTATATAAAAAAAAAAATTTGCCCCCATTACCTATAATTAGCGGTTACATTCCCACGCTTGTGTGCGTGTCGACGATCTTAATTACACAATAACACACAGGAACATATTTATTATGCTTCACTTTAGGCCAATAATATATGAAGAAAGTAACCGTCTATGCAGTATAAGTACGGCTTTGGGAGTTACTGATATATATAACGCTAACACACTCATACCCCCGCAGTAGGATTCCCTGTGTCGCGGGTTGCATGTACAACACAAATAACACGTCACTAACACCCATGACCCGAGAACAAATATTTATCTGTGGAATCGAACCCAGGACCCCTCGCTTCCCAGGCAGGATCACTACCAACTAGTCTACGGTTTCGTCAATATGATCCATGAACTTGACAAAAATGACCAATTACTCAGAATAAAATATTTGTGATTGAATTTCAACCATTGGAACGCCACTCGCAACTTTTCCTAGAATCCCATTAAAACAGTTAAATAAACGGAAAACAATTTACTATTAAACAAATGCTTGCTCACTCTCGCATTATTTGTTTCCGTTGATTGGACAAACATAATGAAATATGACAAACGTAGTACGCGAGTACAAGTGTTTATGTATGGGTTATGTATCACGACCATAAATCATAGTTTATTGGCAATGTTTACGATTATAATAGTGTAGATAAATTCGTTCAGGAGTAATCCATGGAGTTGCTTTGTTTGCAACCTTCACTCTGCTCTGTAAATATTTAAATATCTATTGAAAACCTATTTTATTTATTACATAATCACTATTAATTAAATTAACAGATATATGCAGATAGCAATATAATTTAAAAATACAGTATATAAGTGATACCTAAATATATATACATAGAAATAAAATTGCAGTGTCTCTTTGTAATATTGAAATAAACGCTTTTACTACCTGCATATGAATATATGTCTGTCTGTCTATTCTGGCTAGTATCTTAAATGGCTGGACCGATTTTGACGAAACATTTATTGGCAGGTAGCTGATGTAGTAAAGCGTAATTTAGGAAACGAAAACCAAATGAGTAAAACACTTTTTGTTAAATTCCACGCGGACGAAGTCGCGGGCACAGCTTGTATATAATAAAAGATTAGAATTCTGAAAAGTTTATTCAGATGTAGGTTTTCTAGCATCGCAAGGTTGACATATTCACGGAAGTGGTTTAGCATATCTCAGTGAGACTAGATAAATGATATGACATGAAGTTTTAGAATTGGACTGACTAACATAGTGATATATGAAAGGTTGAGTTTTGAATAACAGCCAAATCTTTTCTATATCCTTGTTGTTTTGAATATCTAACCGTTTTTATTGTTAAAATTTTGAGTTGAGAGAATTTGGAAGGTTATGCTCTAAATGTGGCGGATGGAAAATGGATTTTGAATTTATATTCAAATGTAACGGAAAAATGGAACTGGAATTCTATGTGAGATTCTTTTATTGGTTCTCTATGTCTCACAGAGCTCCGAGGTCTTAATTGAAAAGTAAAGTATATTTCTGCGTGAATCGCTGACGAATGATCAGAGAGAGTTGATTTATAGGTCCTGCATCCTTCGATAATACGGAAGCGTAATATTTTAAAGGGATGAATAGAAAAATACTTTAACTACCACCCTGTTTGTGTACATAGGCTTTAAGTCGGTACAGTCACTGAAAAATAATATGTAACTATGCTCGTCCTTAACGGTCAAAATTTGACTAGGACGAAGCGGAACTTTACGGAACACCATTTAGAGAAACGTGCCTAATAGGCCTTTACCTAAGTGAGGGGCTCTTGCAAATCGAAACAAATATATTAATGTTATTTATTTTGACATATAATTTCTAAATTATTATTATTTATTACTAGTGTATATTTCCAAAAAAAAAACAATGCTATTAAATAATTAAATGTTATTAACTGACATTAGTTATTATTATTTGCGAATAAGTACATACACACGTAATATGTTATTTACAATAATTATTTCACAAATGTAATTTAAATGAATAATTAATAATTCTGAAAAACAATTGTATACATTAAACTTAATTTAATGTTAGTCAAATATTGTATTTTTTAATGGTAAGCAAGAAATAAATGGCATTTTTATTTTTATTTTATTTATTGAAATGTACGTCACAGCAATTGGACATCGCTAATACATTAAAATTTACGTATAGAAAATTCTCATCATATAGAATACATTTTCGTAACACGGAATTTCTTATAGTAAGTCTGAACTCTTAGGATGCAACCTTTTAAACCTTGTAACCAACATATTGTATCAGATCCCTCTTTATCCCTCAAGAAGTGCATCCACCGTTTCCTTGTTGGAAGTCAACCCGATTAAAATAATAACTCCTTTAAACACACACACACACATATACTTTAAACACACACATATACGTTTTATTTGAGGGAGATGATATAGCAAGCGGACAAGACCCGCTGCGTCTGCGCAGCCGTTCGCTATGAAACAATAATGTGTCACGCTCCACAAATCCTTTTATAATAAGTGAATAGAACATAGAAAGCGCTCGCGCGGTTGGCCGCGCTTTGTCCGCGTGCTATATCATATCTCTCAGTTGAAAAATACATGTATATGATTAAAGAAGTTATTAATTCAGAAGCTGGCCGCGCTTTATCTCATGATTTACGTCGTCGTTCCTTATGCGTACTGCGAAGGTATGGAATAGCTTGCCTGCGTCGGTGTTCCCTCCTGAGTATAATGTGGGAGTCTTCAAAAGGAGAGTGAATAGGCTCT
>DWPA01005971.1:0-11345 GCA_018251375.1 Calpodes ethlius
CCTGAAATATAAGGATAATAGATACATAAATAAAAGACACTTGGATTTCGAATTCAATTATTAGTTTCATAAAAATCTTTTTATTTTTTTAATTAATCAAAGCAAATATACATCAGTAAAATTGTATGTATATAACTGTGTGTCTATATTGTACATAATTGTATTTAAAAAAGATACACCTCCAGGATAAAACACCTTTGCAAATGATGAAAGAATCAACAAAAATATGCATACCAATGAATTTATATTTAATCTATATGTATAAAAAAATTTGAATTCGAATTTTGAATTAACTGTATACAATTACGTATCTGTACAGGCGTTTGTATTATCTCTGGGCGATATCCGACACTTGAGCTCAATACGTATTGTGGTCAGCCATGTTTGTTTATCGAAGCTCAGCCCTGTATACTACAAAGTTGGTACACAACGTACTGTGATCGAGGTGTGATTGGGTCAAGCTGGACGTATTGATGCCTCTATCAATACCTCGGCAGCGGCGTGTGTTTATGTTTACATAGTATACTATATGTATACTGAGTTGTTTCTCTTTGTCTGTTCTCAGACTTAGTTCGTTGTTTGTTATGCGTACCGCGAAGTAGTGGAGTAGATTGCCTGTTCGAGTTCTCGCTCGCCTATAACGTGTATGTTTTCAAGAGAATAGTGAATAGATTATTACTAAGTTATTGCGTACCAAACCTTAGATTTCATGTGTACTTATCGTTCAAATGACGGTGATTGGAGACGCAGTCTAGTTATGTTTGACCATAGTGAAATATTAACTTATAATTATTAATTAACGAACTTTGAACTACGTAAGATGTATCTGATGAAGCTCAAAGAATTATAGTAAGAAGGATTGATAACCTTTGGGGAAGAAAGGTTGTTGAATGGCGTCCACGTCTCGGAAAGAGTATAGGACGTACTCAGATCAAGTGGGCTAAAGTTCTGAAGAAAACAGCGGGCATCCTCTGGATTCAGGCACTCAAGAGAGGTCTGAGTGATGTAAATTAGAGCAGGGTTTGTCCAGCAAGCATGATAGAAGGATGAAAATTTAGAGTTATATATATTTTTAAAACCATAATATAAAAAAAAGTGACTAAAAATTAAAAGAAAAAAAATTGCGGTGGACAACCCTTATCACTCAGGGGTATCAAATAAATAGTAGCCGATAACGGTTAACGTATGAGTATGGAAGATTCATACAATTCACAGAATATCATACACGTTACTCTTATTTTATCTACTACGGTTTCGGAAAGGCATTTGATAATAGTGTAGAATAAACGGCGAAAAAAAAAATATTATTACAGAGACAAGTCTGCGCGGATTTGGTTACAAAGCTGGCCTGTTTCATGTGTCTTTGCCATTTAAATATTTATTTACACTGTACTAACCCTTGCCTACAAACTTTTAATAGTTCTATGAACAATTCCTCAGAGAAGTCACGTATTAACTTTCTATGTACAAGGCAATGTATCGCCCTTCTTTTACAAGCTGTCAAGACAAGTTTTTTATGTATCTTTGCCAATCGACGTGCAGAAAGTAAGTGGTCAACGCAATCCAGACACAAGCAGAAGGTAGAAGGAAGTGTAGCTTTATACCACACACTGGCAATGTTGGGATTCAACCAGGTAATTGAGGTAGCAGTAACTTATAATATAACTAGACTGAAAGCCATAGCCTTCAGCTATTTAGAAGAGTTCACCACGCTCATAGATTGATTTGAATTATATAGATAAAAATTACACCTTGAACTTTTTAATTCTCTAGCACCACCACGGTGGTGAGTGGTAGTCATGCGAAAAGATAGACATTAATAATGTATTACGTAGTTACTCTTTAGAAACTTTTGAAGTTTGCAAAGTTATGTAAAGCAAAATTTTACCGAACGCTGTCAAACTTAGCAATCACGAACTATTCAACTATTCAAGCAAACTCCTTTTGTAACAAGTTTGTACCTCGGCGTCTGACGTCATAGCTTCGGAGTTACCTTGGCGGTTAGCGTGGTTTTAACTTTGTTGTGTACATGGAGGCGGTATACATGTCACACATTTGAGACAAAAGAGAGTTATTTCACAATCGTCGCGTAAATATAATAGTCACCTTTAAACAGAACGGGATGTGATTATTAGGGCCCAATGTGCACGTCTTCTGCATCTTTTTAGCTGATCACGTCTATTGTATGTACATCCTGATGGTATAGGACCTGTCTTATATCAGCTATTTACCTAAAAAACTCTCAAATACAAACAGTTGCTGAGAAAAATATTTAAAACTAGCTAAAACCCCCAAATATAAGCAGGTGCTGAGAAAAACGCCTAAAACTATTATTTCTATAATGAAATATCCAAAAAAGAATTCCTGTTTTCAATCTTGTGACAAACCGAACTCTTTTCTATTTTTATATTTTATTTTTTTATAATAATTGCCATATTTCACTAGTCTTCTTTTACTTCTGTCAAATCTAATAAAGAACTAAAATGAAATGTATTAAGCAATATTTTTCAAATATTTCATTGTTCTGATCCTCGCTGTCCTCTACAAATATGTTAACAAATCTGCCGGGATGTAAAATATTCTAAACGTTCACAAGAAAATAAACTGCGTTAAGATTATGGTGGAAGAAAGACAACAATGAATTATTAAGTATTTCGCTGCAGTATCTGAATTATGCAGCCCGCTCACTTGGACTTTCTGTCCCATTTAATGCTAAGGGACTGCACATAATTGTGCATTATATTCTCAGTATCCATACTCATATTATACATTTGAAAGTGTGTTTATTTGTTTGTTTGTCTCTCTGTAGCGGTGAAACGGAGCGTCGCTATGGTATGATTTTTGGTTCGGAGATAGAAGGACGACAAGTACTATAGACTGCTTTTTACTGCGAATAAACATATAATTTCTGTGGAAAGATCCATTACGATGTGTATTGTAGCCAAATGCAAGCATGTTTAACAAAAAAGCGTTTCCTAGCAACCTAGTGATAGAAAGGACAAATCTTTTTATTGCTTTTTTTTATTCACACGTGTCCGAAACCGCGGGTAACATATACATAGTATTCAATATTTTATAGTTAACTATTTTATTTGATCTGCTCATAGCTTTACTCTAGAATTTCCTTTGTCATGGATGCCATGCACAACATACTGAAACACTTTAAACAGTTCATGCTCATCATTCAAATTTATACCTCGCTGGGAATCGAATCTAGGATTCATCGAATGCTTGTAAGATCAACCATTACCTATAGGTACGGGTCATCGATTCTAATGTATGTATTTTGTACGAGACATTACTTTTTTTGTAGTAACAAACGATAGTTGTAGGCTGGGACTAAACGATGATTGAAGCTCCTGAATCCTCAAAAGATAAAGATAAATGACAATCAGTTTATTTCATAACAGTACTTAAATTGCCTTTTCTGTTTCTTATACTATTTCCGTTTTGTATGAACGCGACTTTGTTAATTCTAAGTGACCTATTATATCAACTCGCTGCAGCAAAAACTTATAATTTATTAAGTTATTATTAGTCTACTTTGCGTGCGGGCGCTTTGCGACTAACTATCGTAGAGTCAACTTACCCAGATGCTGCTCCGATTTGCGTTGAAACACGTGTAGGGAGCTTGTATGCTGGTATATACTTTAATTTAACGTGTGTTTTCCTTTGTGGGAGGGAGGGAGGTACCACGCACGTCTTAAAGTATATATCGTCATACATTTTAATCGTGAATTGTTGCAAAGTAGACTAATAATAGCTTAATAACAATGGATTTCCCCAAAGAAACGCCTGATACTATGTAGTTAACATTAGAATTTGTTGTCACTCAATGAATATTTAAAAAATATATCTATATATAAATATAGACACATATTTACATTGAAGTGTACGCAATAAAATATTTTATTACATCTACGCACACCTGTGGCCTGGTAATTACAGAAGATTTATCAAACACGGCATGCAGGAATACAATTTTCAAATAGCAAAATAGATATATATATATACATCAACTAGCAGACCCGTCCTTGCTTCGGGAAAAATAATGTACCTTATGCACATATATTTCTTTGGATTCAGAAGGCTCAGGACTGGTGTGAGTAGCGCAAATTATGGGAGGCTTATGTCCAGCAGTAGACCTTAAAAAGCTAATAGATAGATAGATATTGCACACTAAATGCTGAGTCATGCGAAGAGAATGGAGAGAAGCATCTTTCCGAAATACGGCTAGCGCTGTGGGTTAGAGTGAGAGAAGAAAAGCCGACCTGCCGCTGCTCTATGCATGAGAGAAAGGGAAGCCATACAAACTGGCGCCGTAACGCGTTACGTTACGAAGCGGTTTATCCTCCCTTAAGAAGTTATCACAATATCTATTTGTATCTAAAAAGTGATGAAGTATACAACATTGAAAAGATTTTGTTTATTATTAAATACATTTTAAATAAATGTATGTTAGCTTTTTATTACAATTTGTAATATATTAGCTCGCTTGCAATTATAATAATAAGTACCCTGAGAAAGAAAGCTTTAAACCACTTACCTACTAACCACGATTCAAAGCTTTGATACATGTTTCAAATAATCAAAAACCTATTTGCATGCAAAGCCTCAGCTATGCGTGAGCGGCTATTATTTTCAGACGAGCATAATCCTGCGTCTTTCCGCTCTTACCCAGCGCCTCCTGTTCCCCACAAAGCCTCCAGGGGCCGGAAGGAGCCCCTATCTTGGAACGATAATGCATAGCTCTAATTGCGCTCTTTATCGCACATAACAAGCTCGGAGAGTACTCCGTATTTTACATGAACGCACTACGGTACATTATACGTCTACATATTGTACCGTTTTGTACCATTATATATTGTACCGTGTGTACACGCCGATATTGTATCGTTTTGTACCATATTAGAGGCTACCAAACAAATTTCCCGCTTTCTTATTTTGAGTGCGGTAGGTACTGGCGATTGCGATCATCCCTTGCCATCAACTAGCGTAACAGTTAAGTTTAATCACAATAAGGATTTTATTGTGGATAGGATTGAGGAGTTCCATCGTCTGGAGCCAGACCCTAATACAGTATGTGATTATACTTAAAATAATATGCAATCATCGATACTAAAGCAAATTGCGACATTTCTACTTCATAGGATAAGGGGCAGTAATACTAGGTCAGCTTGTAAGATTTTGCAAATAACTTTATTTAGTAACAAACACTACGAGTTGAACAAATCCTTCAAAAAGTAACTCTGTATTTGTCAAAGCGCCAGCCCTAATATATCACTAGGGCGTAATATCGTGTTACATGTTGATGAAAGTAATATGCCGTATGACATGCGTAACGATATTTCATTATGTGAATACTTACATGAGTAGGTCATGTAGCCGTGGGGTGGCATATTAGTTTGTTAAAGAATTAATTTGACATAAAATTAGGAGCTCATTCGTGTTTAACCTTAATTAATACGTTTAAAAACATTATAATTATTTAATACATTACAGTTACTGTACTGGAAGTGTATGAGACTGGAAAATAATTCACATCAATTTCAAATAACATTTTATTATTTTAAATTAACAAATAATAAATAACTGTGTACATTGTGCAACGATTAAACATTAATTATAATACCAGAGAGGATTTAATTTTTAACCCAACTAGTTTTAAGAGACAGTGAGTAATAGTACACTCTAATCATATATCTGTAAGTAACACGTATTTCAAAATTTTCAGCATAGGTCAAACATCTTATTTCTTCTAAAAGTACATCTTAAATGTCACCATTAATTTAGTATATTAAAATTAAAAAGCCACAGGTTACAACGTTTTGAATTTGAGCGCAGTTTATTGTTTCACACATTTTCGTAAACCACGAGCTCATGAGTCAAACTCGTGAATTTATATTCGGTGTAATTCGGCATAAGCGAGCGTTCTCCGCAGGGAAATGTTCTGGTGGTATTTCACAATAATAAATCGTGCCTCTCAGCAGTAAGCGGCCCGGGCACAGATTAACGTGAAGTGACGCGAACAATATTGCTCTTGTGATTGTGTCGTCTGAAAGGCCTGTTAGTGATGTACCGTCTACACTATGGTCTTATATTGTACGTAACAATTCAACAATTTAGAATTTGTACAATTGAACTAGGTACAGATAGTATAGAATTAAGTGAGGGAAATGTGATTATGGAATAATATTTTCTTTTTAATTAGGTAATATTTTCGTTCATTATAAATACGACAATTCGCAATTTTTAACAGAAATTGTTAATATAGTTTCAGACATTCTAATAGTTACTTTTTTGCGTATAACATATGTCTAAGCTACAACCTGATAATCTTACTAAAATTAGTTCGCACACGAATTGGTATACGAAAACCATGCATACATTTTTAATCCCATTACTGCTAGGGCATTTTGATATTTATCTGTCTTTTACACCTTATGTCTCCTTTACTTTATGTTTATTTATTTGCGTGTTCGTCTATATAGGCGAATATACGTCTATATAGAATTTTAAAGTGGAACACTTTTTTATTAAAAAGTCTTTGAGAGCTAAGTGATTATCATCAGCCATGAACTTCAGAAACTCCGAGCCAGATGAGTCCCATTATTAAGCCTATTAAGACTATATATTTACTGTCAAATTTAAACGGCTGTATCTAAATGAGTAATGCCATCATTCAAGAGTAATGGTATTAAACTGGAAGATACTAATACTACCTCCAACAGGGGAAACCTATCACCAAAACTCCATCTGAAATTCAACATTACCAATTACATAAAATTCAGGGTGGATAGACCTACTCTGAGAAAAAGTAACATCACGTAACAGATTGGGTTTTGTTGTGGTTTGCTTTAGATATACACGAATGAAATCGCATTTAAAATTTCTAATTATACAATTTGGAATCCCAATGCATGACTTAACTTAACATGAATTACCATCGAATTTGGAGTAAATTTTAACTCGCCACGCAACTGTAGATTGGCAATTTTCGCCCTAAGATATTATAGCAACAAAACTTGGCCAGTTCTATATTCTTAAAAAGTGTAAAAAAACTTTGAAAATTTAAACCATAACACATTAATTTCTTATAGCTTAATTCTAAATCATTTTTTTATGTTTCTTCAGTCATCATTCTTAACTACAGAATCATTAACGTCAAAAATATAACACTGAAAATTTTTTATATAGATACCATACTATATGAATACTATAAAAAAATCCACAACTAAATAGTATACTATAAAAATTCTTTAATGTAACAAAGACATCCAATTTATAACCAAAACACACCGGAGTTTAAGAGCTATGCTTGTAACAAAACGATGCGACCTAATTCACTGTGTTCGCGGACGACAAAAAATTCTTAACAAATGTCGCCGTTCAGACATAGAGTGTTAGATGTGTCACTGAGATTAGTGTTTGAGAATTTAGAACTCTACACATTGTACTATATAGACGAACTAAATAATACTACATTGTTAGGTAGTTCGTGAAATTAATTTTGTGGGTAGAATATCCTTTGTATTTCCAAGTGTCTACTTATTTTTTATATTATAAGCAGGATTAGATAAAGTTCAAACGCTCGTTTTTCAGTAGACGCTACGGATAAAGCGTGAGCGTGAGGTATCGTTCTGTCACGTCACGTCACGTGAAATTGTATTCGAGCGTGAGCGTAATGTATCGTTCTATCACGTCACGTCAAATTGTATTAGAACTTGTTTAGCGCTTGTTATTTTCTGCACCTAACTTCATTCTCATATATTTTCCGTCCGTGAGCGTAAACAAAAAATGGTTTATCTGGAGCCATTGTCGTTAGAGTGACACGTGTCTTTTTTCTACACCAAATATCATTTCCATACATTTTTTGAACGTGAACATGAAAAGAAAAGAGTTTTGACTATGGCGGTCATCAGGACGTTCGTATCCTAAACGCATATATTATATAAATTATTTAATAGGGGAAAATTTTCACCGTTTCAAGAGATTTCGTGATGTTCACTCCATAAATAGATCACGTTGCAAAAAAATATTATATGACTTGATTGTTCTTGTTGAAAATGTCTGAAAATAAGAACAGAAAAATTATAAAAAACCCAGCCAAATGCGGGTCAGGCCACGCGCACGTAGAGTTCTGTAGTTGTGAATTTATCGACCATTACTTGATGATACTAATTCTTATTAACGTTGATAGATTTTCTTAAAATTTTGTCATATGTCTTCCTTAAATTAGGTATTAGGATGTCTAACATAAACCACCTAGCCATGGTCTTTGTAATACTATAACATATTTCAAAACTATCCAACGACGTCCCACAGTATGGAGTAGATGTTAAAAATATTACCATTTTATTCTACCACTGCGTTATTACGATAAATATACAAAAAACTCTAATACTAAGGGATAGGTATAGTTAAATATACGAACGAACGTACATTACGAAATTATTGGTTCCGTTTTAGCTACTGAACCTTGAAAATAAATTAATTGCTACGGTAAAGATATGTGTACTTATAAACTTAAATATTTAGTTCACATAAGTTTTAGTTTACAATACCTTCTAAAATATCCATTACTAAGTAATTATATACCCAAGAAGTTGTCGTAAAGTAAAATTTTGACGCGACAAAATAATGTGGTCAGCGATGCGTTGCTAGTGGCACAAAGATATGTATCGAACATCGTTCAGCCCAGGCGCGCCGCTAGTATAAAATATTTTATTCAAAACCCTGAGCTCTTGTAGCGTCGCCCGAAATGTGTTTGTATAGTTTAATATTCGTTTCAAAGTTTGAAAGCCGTTCTTGTCAAAGCTAACGTTGTTTAGTATTTCGGTTCAGGTTCATTCAAGCGGCTGTGAGCGAGGAATTTTCTTAACATTTCGTAATTAACCTAATCTAAAGTTAGAGAAACCTCCTGTAAATGAATCGAGCTGATTCAAAGGTAATCATTTATTCATCTGCAATATGTTTTACCGTAATCGAATGATTAATGACTGTTCTTAATCTATCTTTGCTTTATCCTTAAATCGGTTACATGGCAACTGTCAAAATGTTATGCACTTGTTCTTTATTCCCGCGGAATAATCTGACAGGAGCTTAAGTCAAATACAGACTTAATGTTTCCTATTATTAGTAGAGAATGTAAAAATTACGGTTTCACTTCAGATGAAATTAAAATTAAAATCAAGTTGAGTAATCATTACAAGTAATCCTAAAATGTCTGACTTCTCCAAAAACACTTCGACTGTACTAATTGGGAAACTTATATAGTACAAGTGAGTCTCGATTAGGTTGTTGAACTTTTGAAATTAGTTAAAGAAATAAATCACGTTATGTTATTTAATATATACAGAACAGAAAATATTCTTTGCTCATTAACAATACATTAAATAACTATGTAAAGTATAACAAAAACTTGCCACACACGAAATGTCAAATTTTTCCGTGGAAATAAAAGAGAGTCTATATTATTTGTTTTTATTACCTATTAATTTATCCTGGGATTGTGAATTAATACATAATTGAAGACGACCGTAGATTGAGCAACAGGTCAGGAGCTAAATGGGTGACCAATTTCGTAATATATCATTATTCCTTTAATTTTTATTTATTAGAGAACATTGTATACATTGATATAATATGGGATTAAACTGGTAAAAATATAATTAATCAATCAATCCTCCGTTTTTCCTTATAGTTGTTTTACGCATGAACAATGAGAATAAGTCTTTAACCAAATCACAAACAAAATTTGCATTTCTCGTCAAAAACGTATACTTAGCTTAGCTCACAAAACCAGGTAATTTCCTGTCCACTCAGTGACCAGTTATAAACCTTATATTACTTAATCCAAGGCACAACGTCCCGGGGACACTCGATCACCTAACAAAGCGAAGCCACGAACATAGTGTACCCAGGCAGCTGCGTCATACATCAATGTTGTCGATATCCTGTTAGGTTGCGACCGCACGAGGCAGTTTGCGGCTCTTAAATCCCATTAGATATAATCACCATACAGTGTAGCAGCTGGGAGGTTAATGGATCTTGCAGCGTGAAATTTACTAGTGTACATTACATAGTTTTTATTTCGGTAGTAGCTCAGTCTTCGCAGTCTTTAACGACGTTTTTACGAGTATAATATACATAGACATAAACACACACGCACACACACATATATGAACGCACACAGACAAAAACAAGCACTTATAAAATGTACACATACAGTAAAGTGTATTTGTAAAGTATAATGAAATTGTGTAATCTGTTTTGGCCATAGTACTTATGTAATAGTTATAGTAAAAAAAATATAAACACTGCTTGGTTACCAATAAATAATAAAATAAATAAAAAGAAAATTGCCTCGTACTTTGCTTTAGTATTGGATTGTTACTTTACTATTTCATTTGTATATAATTAAATAAATCTTGTAGGTATGTAAATGTTTCTGCTATTTTAATGAGTTTGAATGTTTGAATGTTTAAATTAATTAGAAGGTTTAATGTTGAAATCTAGGATAAACGTAATATTACAAATGGATAGTAATTAAAATGTTGTTAAAATTGTGAATTACATGTACATTTTTGTTGCGAAGCTTTACACACTATTTACTATTTCTAGTATCTATGGCACATGTTTCTTTATTATTGTATTTTTAAGTACGTGTTTTTAAATAGTCCACAGTTTATATTCTCAGTATGGTCACAGCCTTTTCAGTCTGTGCCAATATAGCGAAGTGGCTCTCACGCTAGAACTGACTCAACTTGACATCGCATGAGCAGAGTTACCTACTTTCTTGGAATATAAAGTGTACGTTCATACTAGGTGATTATGTGGTGCGTTTTTTGTCATATACAGTCGACAATCAACTGACGTTGGAAGATGACGTATGAACAATGCATGCGTTTTCATACACGTCCTGTTGTTATTCAATTCGATCGTATATGTCAAATATTTGCTACGCGTAGTCGTCGGGTATGAAAACAAGAGGGGTTTCAATTGATGAGATAGGCGTTAAGTTTTGTTTATGTATAGAATTAGGGTAATGAATTATAAATCAGTTACACTGTTTACTTTTTTATAAAATAATCTACAAATATTAAACGATATGCCTGATGGGGCCCGATTGCACACAGACATTATCAACACAAAAGAAATGATCAATATATAGCCGGCCAAGACGGAAGAGAGAAAACTTAAAATAACACTAGTTAATAATATTAGTTACTAAATAATCTTTACGCAGTCCCACCACCAAGCAGTTGACTTGTCTTCTGTATTTCACTCTCTCGTCTGTCGGATTGGGATCAGCAATCTGGACCATCATATTACGAAAAAAATTA
>DWPA01005972.1:0-11345 GCA_018251375.1 Calpodes ethlius
GTTCGAACCACTGGACTATCATTGTTCTTTAAACTGTTTTATATGTTGCGTTTTTAACCTTATTATCTGATCATCAACCACATGTTTCAACAATACGGCTATAGCACCTAGAACATTCTTTGCCAGCCAACCCAAGGAAATGCTCAGCGTCTCTGGTAGCTGATATCAGCAACCAATTAGCATTCATTATTACAGAAATAAACAAGGATAGAAATTAAACTCTTAATATTTATCTTAGTATTCGTATGTGCTTAAAATCTCTTAACCTAGGCATTAATAAAAGTGAACTCAATTAAGAATACTGACTAAAACAATAAAGAAAATCGTAAACAATAGTTTCACACGAAAACCAGACGATTTTGAATACAAAATATAATATGTGAAGCATTGCATCGCTAATGGCTCAAATTCTCAAGGTGCTGTAACAGTGACATCAAGACTACTTTCACAATAATTGTGAGCCGGAATCATCTGAAAAATACGTCATTATACCGACCAATTGTTCTCGCTGAACTTTCGCTGCTTGCCGTGTCACTGCTGGCTGTATGTTGCCGGGAAAATTAGGATAGGTCCGCTTTGAAGGTTTTAATTATGATAGAAATAATTAGAATGATCTTTTCAACAGATTCAATAATAATTAAGTAACAAGTGTTACTGAAATTATGAAGAATAGGATGTTGCCGTGTAGACGAGATATTGAGCGATAAATAGCCCTGTTTGTTTTAGCTACAACTTATTTTCAAATTTAGAAATTGTATTCCATTAAGATTTGAGCGAATGAAACGAATGAATTACTTTATGACCTCCAAATTTATTACTTTTGCACTCATGTCATGGACAGTGGTCAATTCTCTGCTTGATGTGCACCCTACTGAATAATCGCCTAGCATAATCCAAAACAGCACGTGTGCAATTGTATGATTTATTGACTATCCGACATTTTATATAAAAAAATACACCTATCTTTTCAAAAAACTTTCGGTGCTTCGGTTGCTGTGTTAAAAAAACTATTAAAAATCGTTCATTTTACTTTTTAGGTCACAATTCGTAACTGATTCCTTCAATATTACGGGTTTTAAATGGACGCTATGATCAATTACTTGTTCATCGGTTATTTACACATAAGAATTTTAGTGAACTTTAATCCAATATTTTTATGTAAGATACATTATTCGGAAATTCATAAAATAAACTTTTAATATATTAACTATACATAATTAATTCTACTTAATTCAGTATGTACATTATTTTATTACAATACAATATGCAGGATACCGCAATCCAACGCGTGCAATAAATAAATAACGCAATATTTTATTGTTTGTAACATACAGTCATGTCACGACTCCGTTCCATTTTTGGCGGGACCGCGTCACTTTTTCCTCCAAAATGGCTGCCCTAGGCGTTATGTCACATCACAACTAGGGCGGTATGTGGCCAACTTTTGTAATTGTTACAATAATTCATTCAGCGAAACCAGTCAAGCTACTCGTTACCATCTAAGTAATAAGGTTCAAATCGTGTTATAAAACTAACGCGATGTCCCAAGCTAAGATCGTGATCTCGTAATTAAAACTAATTCATTTGCCGCGCTAATTGCGTCATTTTCGTGCGTGCGCCAGTAATGGATCCTTGATTATACATTACATTGTCAAACTGTCTGACGTCTATCAATTATGTTGTGTTCATTTTTTTACGAAATTACCAATTTAAGTGATTTTTTATCTGTTCCAAATTAACGTCATTATGTTAAAGAAGGAAGGTGAATAGTGTTAAGGTGACAGTTAGGATTATAACGAAATGATTAATTGTATTTGTACATTCGCGGTATTACAATTATAATTAATTACAACACTTGATAAGTTGGCCTAATGCATGCAGTGCGATGATATTTCACGGACAAGCCTCAGAGCATAAATAAAGGTCAGTTGTCAGGTGTAACCGCTCAATAGCCTTTTGGTGTTCTGAGGATATTCTACAAAGGTTGTCTTGGGTCACGTGATACGGATTTTGTTTGTTATTAGTGTAGTATATGTGCAAGGAAGTCTGTCGTCTCCTACACTTTATCTAAGAATATAGATAAACATGTTCGCTAATATGATGTATAGCTATCTGTGACAGTTAGTTATCTGTGGAGAGAGGAGGATGACAGGACGGGAGGAAGAGCATAAGGTGGTCGTGCAAAGGTAGAAATAGAATCTGATAAAGTGTGTTGGTTAGCCGATAAATTGCATTAATTATTTTTTTATAATCATACAGTACAATTAGTATTACCGATAGAAATGCCCGACAATCTTAAGCAATACCTGCCCTTTGAGGATCTATGAAATTTGCTATCAAAGGAGGAAACTCAAATGTTTTACACATGATTTTTTATACAAAACAAATAAAAAGCAAAAATATAACTATGCTCTCGGAATCCTCAGGTTTTTTGTTATACAACCTAATACGGTTATCTGTTAGGGCGATGACATGAGGTCATCGGCCGCAGAACGCTGACCGTGACCCGCTCTGTCGCTTGATGACACCGTAATTACCGAATGTCCTCAATGGCAGCGCTGCGGTAACGTTTTGGCATGACGTGTGTCTACCGCTCGTCTGAACCTTAATGATGCGTAAGGGTATGGTCTAGGTTGGAGCGGAACGAGTGATGTTTACCGCTTAAAATATCCACTTTTAAAATCATTCGAATAATAAACTGTAAACTTGTACATTTTTAAAATTTTAAATAACGGTCATTATATATTTTTTTTTACTGTCTAAACGTCCGCGAAAACTTCCAAATAGATTATCTAAGTACCTATTTGACTGATATAATATTGTGTGTGTAAATAATGTTATTGTAGTGAACTTTAAGTTATTTTCATTAGAGTAGGAGGTGGCTCAAATGCTGATTGCTTCGCTCATATTTCTAAGCTATCAAAACGAATACGTTTCGTTGTACGATTATAGTGATACAAGATGTTGCCAGCGGTTTCGCACGTGTGTGAGAAGAGAACAGCAATAAATAGGCTTCCATCACTGGTTGCTAGACAACGCTTTGTTGTTAGATACTTACTTGATATAGGCTAAAATATACATCGTAGTGGGAAATGTTTCTACGGAAATGGGATGTTCATTCGCAGTAAAAAGTAGACTATAGTATTCGTCGTCTTCCTAACTATCTTCAAACCAGAAATCATTCTATAGATTTGCTGTTTTGAGCCGTGAAAGACAAACAAAACAAATAAACAAACAAACAGACAAACACGCTTTCGCATTTATAATATGAGTATGGACATGAGGAACGCACGTACTCAATCAAACTGTTCGAAGCCATATCTACTGGTAGTAGTTACGTACTGGGTGTGCGGCCGGATCTATTGTTTTTTTGTGTTAAGGCTAGCTAAAGTTCAAGAGTGATGTGGTCGTGCCGACGACGTGCGCAGTCAATCAGCTGTAATTATTTATCGCAACGGATCTCAAGGAGGCCCACACGTCTGCTGTGCGAACAGCCTCACGGCACGGCGAATCGATCAGCTAACAAATAGAAAACGATAGATTAAATTCACTTACATTGTGTCTATGTTTGATATTTTTTGCAATGATCTTGACAGCTTCGCGCTGACTAATATAATTTATGACGTAAATAAAGTTTTTGCAGGAATATCCAAAATTACTGATTGGTTCTTGTAAAAACAGGTAAACTATGTTATTTACAAGAGCTTAGCTTCAAACCACAAAGAGTTTAATTATAAACGCGACTATTCTTACAGGAAAATTGATCAGATTAGATTGGTTAGAAAAAAGTATTTAATTATTATTTTAATTAACTGAACTTCGTTGTTTCCAGATCCTCTGCCTGCTGGCAGCCACGACGCTGGGTGCGCGGCCGCGGCCCCGTCTCCAGCAGCCCGTCGAAGACGTCTACGACTACGAGCCCCAGGCACAAGATAGAGGAGCGGGGGAACAGGTGAGAGATATATGTTTGTCCCTATTAACATCGTTCTAGTGGGTAACTTAAAACGGAAACTCAAGGCTCACGACACGACTTTTATAACCCAATGTACGATGATGGTGGCTTTTTCTTTGAACGACACGACAACGACATCTTATATATGTATTGGGTGGTATTGTGTGCACGACATACTATGACGTTACGTCTGACCTGATCCGTGCTATTGAAATTTTCTACAAAGCTTGTATATATACAAGTCCAAATGAAAGTCGCTCTCCAGTCAACACGCATCGCATAACGGCGATTTTCCATTGCTAAAAATGTATTAAAACATACAAAATACACGAGAGCACGACTTGAATAATAAATACAAGCGTTATCTTGTCGTCCAATGAAAAAGCGGGCGTTGTAATTCATGCATAAGTATGCGTACATTCGCTTTTTGACGTCCCTAATGAGTCTCGAGTCCCTAATGAGACGCTTCTTCTATGGCACTTGCGACGCAGCTAGGACGTAGCAACATACGAACGACACTGAGTAGGTGTATCTCATTGCGCCAACGAATAACATAAAGATTGAACGACGTCAAATTGAAATGACAACTGAATACTTGTTACTACAATATGTATAAATTATGGCCATAATTTGCAGGTGGTGCTAGTGTCCCAGGACGCGTACAACGCATTGTACCAGGCGCAGGACCGCCTGGACCAGGAGTACGAGCCCCGTGCCGTCCAGAGACAGCCGGCGCGCCTCAAGCAGCCCGTGCAGGAGGCGCCCAAGCAACCGCCTGTACAGACCATCCGGAACTATAACAAGGTAATTGTGAATATATTTAGGTAAATGATAAATTACATTGATGATTTAAAACAAAAAAAAGTAGTACTAAAAAAACTATGATTATTATTTTAATGGTTTTTAAAAGGAAAAGAGAATTCAGCACCATTATATGACCCTTAGAGTCATTTCGATATTAGGATCAAAATACGTTTAAAACATTTCACCTTTTAATAAAAAACAAGAATGGAATCTAGCTAGACGTGTATTCAACTAGCTGTGCAAGGAAATATAATATTCTTACCTTAAATCAATTTTTGCGCATTTACAGGTTAACGACGACGGCAGTTTCACATTTGGTTACGAGGCAGCTGACGGCTCGTTCAAGGAGGAGACGAGAGGCACCGACTGCGTCGTCCGCGGCAAGTACGGTTATGTCGACCCCGATGGCAACAAGAGGGAGTTCACCTACGTGTCCGGCAACCCCTGCGACCCTAACAAACCGAACGAGGATGACGAGCCAGAAGCCCCGGCCCAGGAGTCTGCCGAGCGGGAAGACGCCGAACCCAACTATCCTACAAGACCCGTGTTGAGGCCTACCACTGCGCGACCACCCACCACCTACTTCCAGAATGACTTCAGGGACGCCGATGAAGACGAAGCTGAAGAGGAACCTCTCCAGCACATCAGACAACGCGTAGTCCAGCGCCCGCAACCGGCTCTCCGAAGACCGGCTTACCAACCTCAACAGATTGCGATAACCCCTCGTCCTGTACCAATTACCACTGCGCGTGCTTTACCGCCAGCGACGACGTTCAGGCCGCAACTCGTCCAAGTCACTCCGAAACCTCAAATTCAGTACAGCCCCGAGCCAAACTATTCCCCAGCTCCTACTCCCGCTGCCATCCTTACTTCAGCGAGACCGGGCCAGATTGATTTCGCGGCGGAATTCGCCAAGTTCCACCGAGAGAACCAGATACAGTCGACGACTCCCGGAAGCTTGAGCACACCTTCGAAGACGACCGTCGGCGTGGAAGGCGCCTCGCCGAGCGGAAACCCTCTATACTCGACCGAACTAGTCTACGATCCTTCTAGCGGACAATACAACACGCAGCTGTTCCAGACCCTGCCGCAGACCAAGGGCGAGCTGAACTTGAACCAACGCCTGCAGCCGTACGTAGCTCAACAGCAGCCACAAGCTCAGCGTCCGTTCATTCCTTCCCCTCAGATCCCCGCCGCCGCTCCCAGCCCCTTGTACAGGCAGCAGATTCAGCAGAACCCTCAGGAAGTATATCAGAGGCAGCAAGCCGAGAACCAGTTCCAGAACTCGCAGCAGCTTTTCGCGCAGCAGCAACAGTTGCAGCAGACTCAGCTGCAGAGAGACAGAGCCGCGGCGAGGGCCCAGGCGCAGAGGCTAGCGATCGCTGCTCAGAACCAGGTTCCTCAGAGGGCACAGTCCCCGCAGTACTACTACGTGGCGCCTCGCGGGGAGTCAACGTCTTCAGGGCAGATCGACGCTTTCCTGAGAGGTCACGGCATTCAGTTCTAGTGTGAATAGTGAAATATCTGAGCTAGGTAGCACGGTCGACCGGTAGAACTGGTATGACAGAAATTAGTCACGTTCGATTTTCAAATTTTTAAATTTCGCTGTCCCAAATTTAAATTCTTCATTCGAATGACGTATTTTTTTTATTGAAACATACTTAGTCAATTCAAATTTGTAAAAATAATCTAGCGGTCGAAGAGTTTCTGTTGGCTTCTGTCATATCAGCGTCCGATGGGCCATATATCGTAGTGTTTAGTCGACTTGGGAGTGCAGTCGTGCTGTGCCTAGCTCCGGACATTTGCAGGGCGCGAGTGTACATACGCTGTGTCTAATCAGTACCTTAAACTTAATTTAGTATATAATAGTCGTAAGTGTGAAATGTAAACAGTTTTGTGCGCGACAGTCCTTGCGCCCGATTCGGTTGATTTGTAAAGTAATTTTGTAATATTTGTTTTAAATAAATTATATTTTTGTATTACATTACGTGTTTTGTTACGATTACATCAACGTTATATAATATAATGCAATTACCAATAATAGTTACCGATGTTGTTGAAGGTAAAAAATAATATTTTTCTATAGTTTACGAACAATACCTATATATGTGCACGTTCTCCTAGAAATTCTAAATCTTTTTAACAAGAAATAATTAGAAATGAGAAGAAATAAGCCATTGGTTATTTTTATATAATTTAAACTATTCACGTAACAGACGATGGTGAAAGCTCAAGTAATTGTCATATTTAGAAACCTAAACTGAAATTAATTTTAAACTAAGATACAATACTTACACTTTTTATTGAAAAAAAAAACATGTTAAAAATTAACAGGAAAAAAGTACAATACAATAGTCGATGTTATCGCGAGCGATCTCTTCTAGATAACCCAAAGTTGAAATCTAATCTAGATGGATTGATATAGTTTAATACCCTCATGTATTGCCAGTAACAACAATATGAAAATGCTTTAATTAGTTTTGAATTTATTGAAATATAAAGGCAGACGTGTCGGGGACTTACTTTTTTAGTAAGTAGTACCTAATAAAGTCATTGAAAACTGAAGCAGTTCTTAGTACGAAGAACTCATACTACCGCGGATCGTGTCAATAGTTGACTTAGCAAGCTTGGTTGACCGAAACAGCGATCGTGGTTGAAATTATTAAGCATATGGGCATAAACAAATGAGAAGAGACAGTCTAGTAGAAGACGACTTTAAAGATTTTATTTAAGAACCAACAACAGTTATACTTCTGGTAAGCTCGTAATTACTATAATCACAGGTTTAAAACCGTGGAATTCATATTAACCAGATAAAGAGCTTCAAATAATATTGACTAATATCTTCATAGCTAGTTTCCATACTTCTATAGTGTTATTATCTTATGGTATTTTGCTGTAGGGTAAAACAACCGGTATAGAACCAATTTTTGTGTTACAAAAGAGAGCTTTCAAGGTCATTTTGTAAATTAAAACCACATGTATGATTGCGCGAAAAATTCAAAGAAATAGGAATACATACTTACAGCGGTTTCTCAGTATATTTATATTATCGTTTTTATACGGAGTAATATAAGTGTATACACACACAGATATTCATAACTGGTTTACAGAAGGATAAATTAGTTACGACTTCATAACACCTTAGTAAGGTACAGCGATCTTTCATGGGGCTTATTGTACAATTTTATTTAGAAGTTCCGAAGTCAAAACGTGACCTTTGTGTAGTTTTATGCAATAATTGCGTAAAACGGTAATTTGTTGGCAAAGGTTATTAAAGGGTTCACTAATGAATATATTAATACTAAAAATGCAGAGAGTTGATTAATTCTGCAACCGGTTCCGTACAAGGCGAGGTAATATTTATTTTTCTGTGATCAATGCAGTGCATGTAAACATTATATTCTTTAAAAGATACGCTGATGAGTTTCTTTTACCGATTCTTTTCCGCTCTAATAAGGCATTGTCCGAAACGCTGTATTAGGGATACCTATGAGGATAAGTTTAGAATTTAAACAAATACAAAGTCTGTGACTCCTTGTGCAATGCAGTGGACAGAATCAACAACAGTGTAGTAGGAATGATGTAGTAATGTTGATGGGTGTGGGTCGTAGTTTAATGAGTGACCGCGGAGGGAGTCCGTTGCTTTTGGAGATATATTTCTTAAGTAAATGCAAAAAATCGTCTGTAGTCTGCGGTGGGAATGTCAAGTAACGGAAGTCAAAAAATGCTTTGTATTTAAATTTGTAACGACGGTAGCGTTACCACATCGCTACTAACGTGTGACCTTTCGGGATGCATCGGTTCAAAGACCGGAGAGGTCTCAACGCACGTGTTCCTGGTGGTGCTCCCTTAAAGAATATTGCTAGTGTTCCAGCCCTCCAACCGGAATCACGATCGTATCACATGGTGGAAGGTCTTGGGACGAATGCCATTTCCAGGCGGTGTTTAGTGGGTAGGGGTACGTGCGAGTCTCACATAACCGGCGACTGTGTTGGTATGTATGAGAATTCATCGCCTCCTTTCGAAGGAAGGTAGGTCATTTCAAAATAATGTATGGGCGCAAAAAAAGGCGCACGTGGTAGTGTCGATCGGCCACGTGTTGCAATCGTTTTTTGAAATCGCTGCTGTAGGGTTATAAAAAGTAGCCGTAGTAGTATTTTGTAAGTAATTTTGAACCTTAAGGTTCTTGAGAACAAGCTTGCTCTTTATTTCTAGTAGATATCTTACTGGTTCCTCGCTTAATTACCATAATTATTATTGGAAGTAACAAAAGCGCACTTATAAATTATGGCCCTTAGTATGATATTCTGAAGTCTATTCCTAACATATGAAATTTGTTGATGCATTCACGATATATGGTAAATAGGAACCTAGTGATAACTTTCTATGATACAAAGGGGTGCCGAAATATTTACACAAACTGCGTAAGAAAGCTTCTTCATGAGGTAACAATTCTCCGAATTTAGGGTTTTGATGCAGCAACGGAGTGAGAGATCAATAAATAGCTACTGCCCCCTATCAAACACCGTAAGAACTAATGTACAAACTATCACACATGTTTTGTAGATGGCGCTGTTCAGTTAAGTGTTAAACATTGTGTATTATATTTAAAAATAAAAAAACAATTACGGATAAGTTTTTGGATAGGATAACGTAAATAACTTCTTGTGGAATATTTATTCCTACAGTCTCAAGTTTTTCCATTATGTTATCTTATATCGAAGCAACTGATAATTCATTCCCAATATTTTTTCATTTCCAATAAATTCTTACCACTGACCTCCAACTATGCGCATTAACGCTGTTTGATGAAGCACCTCTTATATTAGCTCAAATTCAGTTCGGTGACAGTTTGATGCCAAATAATATTTGAAAATACAGTAACTAATACTAGAAAAGTAAAAATAAATATCTAATAATTAATAACAGACACCATCATCACAACCCATAATTATCGTCCTACTGGACTCGGGTCTGATGACATAATTTGAGGGGTACAGGCCAAAGTCCAAAACGCTGGCCAAGTGAGGATTTTTAGATTTCGCACACCTTCGAGAACATTATGGAGAACTCTCGGGTTTTCTGACGATGTTTTTCTTCACCGAAGCAAATGACAATTAAGTAGTAATACGCACATAACTTTCTTTGTTTCAAGTACATCGAATAATATTTATTTTTAATTGACTTTAAAAATAGAAGGAAATGGGTTCGCGTTTGATTATATTGTATACTTGCTTCTAATATATGAAAACATTGCCATCTTACCAAGGTAGCCTAAAAAGGCTTCCTCGAAATAGTTACATATTATGTGGTCTTTTGCAGTTCTAAGTGTTATTATTCTATGTGAAATTTTATAAATACATATAAGTGTGCGTTACTTATGTATATACTTAAAAATAACTTTTTCCATCTCTTTTTACATAGTTTAAAAGTATGTAATATCTTTCCATGCTTACGTAGATAATGTATGCAATGAACTTGATACCGTAAAAAGAAAAAGATTATTGCCACTCAATGCACTTCAGAAGACTTCTCATTTTTCTCATTCAAAGTTCTTGTAATATCTACAAAAGTTTGATACTTTCTCTCGGACAGCGAGAATCTACTTAGATATTGATCCCGTTGCAGAGCTATTCTCGACTGTTGGAACTGTGAGATTAAAAAGTAGTTCGAAAAAAGCGTAATAAATCGGAAACTGGGAAATTTACAACTCGGCGTATTCAGAGAGTTAATGCTCGTTGGAAATGTTCCACTTAGCGCCCATGTCATAATCATACCACTCCCTGAAGATATATTTGCTGCAGACATTAATTGAGGAACAATTAGTTGAACAAGATTCATGGACTAAGATGCTTTTAACCCATTAGCGGTTCATTGAGGAAACATAATTCCAAAGGGCCTCAAGCGTATTTCACTCTGTTTCAATGCGAATTGGTTAAGGTTGGTTACTGTCCTAACTACGCGTAAGTATTTGTTCTGCTTAAAGCCTTCAACAAAACTTAACGATCTCTATCGTTAGTCGAATCTATATATATAAAAATGAATGTCTGTCTGTATGTCCTTTATAGAATCGTAAACTATGCATTTGATCATGTGATGACATTAAGCAAAGTTGTTGTGTATGAGTCAGCGACGGTTCCTTAGTTACAACCAATTTTCGACAGGTGGCGCCACTGTCATTGCCTTATTTTAGTTTTAGGCGTAGAAATGTTCAGCTACTAAATAAATAAATATCTAACGATATTCTTTACAGTGGCTAATATACTATGGCTAGTATAGCTAGTAGTATGGCTAGTATACAGTGGCTACTATAGTGCTTCGCCTAAAAGAGTAATTGCCTTGATTACACAACGGATTGCTCCGGCCAATACGTCCCACATAATACTATTATTGATTATCTTTTCGCCCCTTTCAATCCTATAATTAATCAGTCTACTGGTATCACTAAGCTTACGTTAAAATAATGTTTATAAAGTAACAGTAAAATAAATTGTAATTCAGAAATTATGTAGCCTTAGTTACGTGTTTTATAACATCTAACAAACATCTTTCTTCTTATATATAAAAATGAATATTTGTCTGTATG
>DWPA01005973.1:0-11344 GCA_018251375.1 Calpodes ethlius
GTAAAATTTGTACCTCGTAAGGTACATTAACAGGCTTGAATATACATTCAACTTAAACTATACGTATAATGGTGAAGACTTTAAGGCAATAAAAACATACATCGTCACATGCTTATATCTTCGCACCAGGATTAATACTATATTTTTATAATGAGACAGGTACTCACAATAATTAAGTATTTTGTACGCCGATATACCCACTCAGTTGTATGGATCGTTTAGCCGTGACCACAATCTACGCAACTAGGTCGAAATCTTGGTGCATGTATAACAAGTAACAAACATGTACGTGCGGGCATTATTAAAAAAAAAAAACTAAAACTACACGCTAACACACTCATACCCCCGCAGTAGGATTTCCTGTGTCGCGGGTGGCATGGACAACACAAATAACACGTCACAACAAATATTAATCTGTCACATAAATATCTGCCCGGGAATCGACCCTAAGACCCCTCGCTTCGCAAGCAGTGTCACTACCAACTAGGCGACGGGGCGTAAAGATGTTTTCTTTTCACGAATTACCATATAGATAGCTGGTATGTTATTGAAGCGGTCGTTAAAGTGTTGTCGTGTTCCAGGTACACGGCGGGCGCGGGCGTGGGGGTGTTCCACAGCGGGGTGCAGGTGCACGGCTCGGAGTGGGCGTACGGCGGGCACCCGTACGCGTTCACCGGGGTCTTCGAGATCACGCCCAGGGACGAGCGCGAGCTGGGGGAGCAGTTCCGTTTCAGGTCACTTGTGTATACATTATTGATTTGTTTACTGCTTCGTACGCGTGTGAGATAAAAACAGTTATAAAACTGTTGTCAATTTCCAATGTTGTCAGGGAATGCTTTGTTGTTGAACACTTCCTTCATTTTGGCTGAAATATACATCGTAATTGACGTTTCCACAGAAATGAGATGTTTATTCCCGGTAAAAAGTAACCTATAGTAGCCTTCGTCCTTCCAACTATCTCCAAACCAAAAGTCATACTATAACGACGCGGACGCTCCGTTGACCCATGAAAGAAGGATAAACATACTCGGATACTCACACAATAGAATGAAAAAGAAAAATGCTTGGGTGTAATGAAGAGTGAGTGGAAAGAGCTGCAGCAGTCTCGACTTTGAATTTGGTATGGCTAACAATATGTAGGCATTGCTGTCTATATAAATTCAATTATGTGTCTATGGAACATTATATATGTCACTCCTACAGTAGGGTTCCTCTTCGGGTGACGTTGAATAGTTGACACTTGAGTTTCATTACTACGTTATAGGTACCTTTGATTCCCTATAGGTAAAAACATTACTCAATAGTACGTGTATATGTTGTAACGTGTGTTGTGTGTTTGCAGGCAAAGTGTACATATAGGCTATACGGACTTCAGCGAGGAAGAGGTACGAAGACTGGTCTCCGAGTTGGGGAAGCAGTTTCGCGGTGACAGGTACTTACCATCACACTCTATGTAGCCGCTGTACTCTTGGTATCAAAGTAAAACTTCTTCGCAAGGATTTAATGAAACTATCGTCCTATTTAACGTAAAGATTTGTAATGTAATAACATATTACACACGGTATTTACAATAATAATTGTCCGCGAAATGCGGTAAGTTGGACGCGTAAAAGATGCAGTTAAATTACATTAGGCGCTTTTAAATTTATTACAATTGAGTGATGAGTCGAGGTGGCGCAAATTAGGGGAGGCCTATGTCCAGTACTGGACCTTTAAAGGCTGTTAGATAGATAGATAGAGTGATGAAAATAATGTATGGAAAACTAATCCAATGTCCTACTCTATGTGATGAAATTTCACAATTTACATTAGATAGTTTGATACATTAGATAATTTACATTGAGAAGTCAATATGATTTCTGTATAAAATCTTCGTGTAAAGCATTTTACAGTTCTGATTCGAGCCCAGTAAAATGGGTGACGTATTCATGAAGAATAACAATAAATTACATTTGTCAGTGTTTACGTGCGATTATAAAACGGTTGTGTTCAAGACAGGAGTGAATAAAGTTTTTACCATGTTAATACGCTTTACTGTATAAGACTTCATCTCTACTTACCATCAGATTGACTTAACTTATAGTTAAAACATAAGCTGTGTCAATTTATAATGATATTTACTTACAAATAGCGGAGATACTATATAAAATAATATTTGAACGATATAATAGCATGTTATATAATATACTAGCTGTGCCAGCGACCTCGTCCGCGTGGACGAGTTAAATAAATTTAATTTCAATTTTGCCTTTATAAACCAATTCAAATGTGATAACTTTACTATTAATATCCTTTGCTTATGTGAGTTTTAGCGACATCGATTTAAATGTCAATGATAATCAACTTTATACGACGTAGCGGTAGAGTCTTTTTTTCTTTGTCCTGTTATAATTATAAATAAAAAAAATGATGTCTCTGTTTCAGATACCACCTAATGAACAACAACTGCAACCACTTTACGTCCGCCTTTTGTTTGGTAAATATTTCATTATTATGTGCTTATACTACAATAAAAAAAATATTAAATTTAATGGCGGTTACAGCGCCATCTGGTGTCGTTCAAATCAAACTTGATAAATTTCCTAAACAAGTCCAATTTGTAATTTTCATCGAAATCGTTAAACCGGTTTTCGAATCACCGAATATACACCGAAATACAATTGCTTGTTGAATAATAAAGTCAGGGTTTAACTGATATTTCAATTAAAAAAAAACATTTTTATTAGCACAACCGAATTTGAATCACATGTTAAACAAAACTCAAAATATGCTAGGAACAACCCATAACATATAAGAAAATAAAATAACTAACAATATTCAGACCACACTGATATAGCGACAAGCATAGTTCCGCACGCAAAGGACATGAGAGAACTGTCACTTTGACATCACAATCTGACTTATATAGGAACTACCCTCACTTCGCCTACTATTACCCCTTCAAACTGCTAACAATACAATATAGAACAGCTCAAAAACTCTTAACGGGAAAAACACGCGGCAGATTTCGGCAAGTGTACGCTGGAAGTCATATAATCAAATCGTGTTTGTTTGCAGGCGCTGTGTTCGCGCGACATCCCCGCCTGGGTGAACCGTCTCGCGTACGTGAGTTCGTGCGTGCCCTTCCTGCAACGATGCTTGCCCAAGTATGTATAACAATGTAACTAGATTTTATATAATTTTATATGTCCAGTGTCTCACTGTAATCAAATCTTGTAAGTTAAATTTAATTCACGAACTAAGCATTTGGGACTTTGACACTAGAAAAGTAAATACCCGAAAATATGAACATAATGCAAGTTATAATTAAAGAAAACAAGTATGTAGAGGATATCGATTTCAGTACGTGGGTAACACTGTCACAATATACCTTTGCTTTTATTGTTCTTTAGTAGGACAATTAGGAAAAAAGATATGCTCGACTTTGTACAATAAAATTTGTTATTATCTTGTAAAATGGCCTTTTGGCGCTTTAGTACTTTAGGCTTTTCAGTTACGATATGTAATAGTTCCAGGGGAACGCATAATGAATAATAAATTTTGTGTACTAAGACACAAAGTTCAGAGGGAAGCAGTTCATATCAAGACATTTTCCAAAGGCTGTCATTTTTCCAGCTCACTCAAAATACGCCTTCTCGTTTGTTTTGTTAGTATAGTAATATAATACTTAAACACCTACATGTGTCGTCGATTGCAGAGAGTGGCTGACCCCGGCGGCGCTGCAGCAGTCGCTGGCGGGCCACTCGCGCTCCGCCTCGCCCTCCTCGCCCGGCTCGCCCGCCACGCCCACCTCGCCCACGCTGCCCCAATAGCATCGTGAGTACACACACATAGACAGACACTCACACGATCCGACACAGTGATTCCACCACAATTTATTTTATATTTTGCAACAATTTCTAATTGACACATTATTTTCTGTCACACAGGGGAGGCCCTGCGCAAGCGCAGAAGGCAACGTGACGCACGCGATAATACATAGACTTAGTTGTAGGTGACACTCGGTTTGGCGCATTGTCGAATTTAGACATAGGGTACGTTTAATGTCACAGTGGAAAGGCAGAACGGCTTTGATTACCTCGGCGATTGTTAGCGCTGACACTCTCTGTTTTAATGTGTTAATCTGTGCATGATCTCGAAATAAAATACAAATGTTTTCTTAAAGCCTTTGCCTTTTTACTGTCTGTTCATTTTAACCAGCCTCTTTACTAATATGTCGATAATAGTGAAAATGTATTAAGTTTATATGATTCTAAGACGGTAGATTGATGTACCATTTTCATTTTACTAAATATATTTTTATGAAAATAGAACAGCAATAAAAAAATTGTCGATTCCTTTCTATCATAACATATCGAATATTTCAAAATCATGGACCATGTTTCATTAAATAGCGGTACGATGTTGGTTTTATGGAAAATTGATATGATGTCGTATTAGTAAGGAGGCTGAGGTTAAATGTATTTGTTAAGTAAGTAATGCAGAGAAATGTTGATTTTAGTGGTTTTTATATATTGCCCCAAATTGGTGGATGTTCGACGATTGTTTGAATTTTTAATTTCATTTACTTTTAATTATTTGAACTGGCTGCCGTGAAAATTTTTCGGTGTCTCAAATTTTTTTTAAGCCCCATTAAACATTTATTTTTTAATTTTACGCTTTTTTTATTTTACTTGTCTCTTCTTACAGTTTTATTTTGCGCATTTATTTTAATACTGTCTATTATTGTATCGGACAATTACTTCAAACAATCGTAGAATAATTTCGTGCCATAGCTTAAATAATTATCAATAAGGTCTTTACATTTGATTAAAACGCGTGGTATATCCAATTTCGAACCCTACCTTGTAGGTCTTAAGGAGCGGTTTGACGCGTTTTCGTGAAATGTAATACTGTAGCTTTCGTCAATAGAACAAGTTGCTGTACTTAAAAATATGGGTTTTAAAAACCTAAACCAGTGCCTTGGAGGGAAAGGGACACGACATCGTGACATGTGTTTTCTCTTTCCCTCTGCATATATTGCTGCTACAGTTTTTCGATGAAAAATTTTACACGCTGCTTTTGATAAAAAAAATACTTAAATTATATGAACATTTTGTAAAATAAGTGGTTTTGTTGACTTTAATAAAATAATTTTGTAGATATTTGTTGTTGAAAAATAAAAAGTAACTGTTGACAAGTAAATATATATAGTCGTATGAAAACATTGAAAACAGTCGACATTCCTTAATTTGAACTACAACTAATAAGTAATGTGTTGACTGTTTTAGTAATAAAATATTTGTTTGCGAGCGACCAACGCCACGAGATAAAACAATTAAGCGCAAAATATCATACGTAATTTCAGTACTTTATCAAAATAATTAATTTTTTTAATAATTCCCTGTCGCAATGTTTTATCAATAAAATTACTAAATACGTTAAAAAGAGGCAAGAAACGAAATAGATAAATTAATTAAAATCGTTTAGTTTGTTCTAAATATAAATTACACCAATTTTTAAAATCTCAAATGTTTATGTTTTAACTGCGCCATCTCGAATTGAAATCCGATATTAGTTATTTCTCATGCAAAGTCTAATCCGGCTATGTCGTATATCCTATAAAAATCGAGTGACATTGCAATCTGATATCTTTGGGATTGTGGAATACAGATTGGCTTCGATCTGAAAGTGACATACATGCGAGTTTGGGGTGTATCAATAACATATCTCTCGAATTTTACTTTTACTTGTATCTGTAGCAACGTTCTAAATCCAAATCTTAGAAATTCAACGGTTAGTGAAGTGCCGGGTGTGACCTCAGAAACTCAATACTTTGAACGCAATTTACATTGACATCAAAATATTGCGATTATTTTTATTTATTAAGGCAAAATAAATAAAACAAATGCGGCCAAAAAATGCTTACAATATTTTGTCTACAAATTATGTTAGAAAGGTTTTATCTTATTATATTCAACGTTGTTGGATTACGAGGTTATGTCCCTTTTAATGCCACGGAAAGATATTGCATGTGTAGTTCGGTAAACAATATTGTAGAAACTTTGTTTCTTCAACTTATATATAGTACTATTTAGCGAAGTATAGAGATTTCCTATTATAACTAGTTCACCTACCTTACTCTTAACTGTACTGTAAAACTTTTAATAATTTAAAAATGAAAGTTTTCTGTGAAATTGACGTGAATTTAAATCGTACTTTACTATAAATTATCCAAATTGCATGCTTATTTTTATTTTAACACACATTTTTAACATTATTATTTTTTTTTCTTAAAAAAAATAGCAAATTGAAGAATTTTAATTATTAAATATTACGTAATATTTTATCACAATGAAATGTTGAAATTTAATACTGTTATTCTTGTTTGGAATAATTAAAATACGTAGGTTTAGTGGTCCGTCCGTTAACATTTTTAGATCGCTGGCATAGTGCGCGCCTTCATTTGACTCGTCTATATTTATTGAAAATATCTACATTTAAGGTGCATTCGAACGGAGGTTATACATGAGTGTTACTAAGCACGCAGGTTTTTATAATACCAGCGCCAAAAGAAATATTCCACCAATATAAGCACCAGTCTGTACCGCAATACATTTGGTAATTGGTGGATTCAAAAGTATAAAGATCAGTTTGAATGTTTCATAGTAAATACTTGTATCCTGCAATAGCATTTGTAGCTTTGAAAATACTAAAGAAGTACGAAAAATCGACGGATTTAAAAAAAAAAATAAGTGGTGAAAATAAGTCACCCTGCGGTATCCCGAATTTAAATTTTATTTTAAACGTCATTTTTAACAGTAAGAGTCAAAGAGCGCGTGTTATGTCTATATTTAATGGACAAAGATTCTTAATGTTGTGCAAATTTACTTATAATATAATATGAAGTCGTTTCTAAGTGTTTCTGTAAAGATGTAAAAGTGCCATGTGCGTAGCGGTTTAAATCGTTTGTAAGTTACTTCTGAAGTACTGTGTTATAAATATTAATTCAAACTCTAGTAAGGTGAACGTTTGCAACGAAATGCGCTTTTGCGTGTGTTTCTTTCAAATTAAGTGGGATTAATAAGCCCGTTAAATCCATACGCGAACAATTTATAATATTATGATACGTGTTTTAGTAAGTCGAATGCGAAACTAAATTGCTGGAGAAACTTTAGACGCCCATTCATGCCAACCTTGTCCCCCTCGCTCAAACTATACCATTGTGAGAGAAAAATGGTAATTCTTTTTTTTTGTAAAGTCTCAGTAAGTATTTTTTATTGTTTGATTGACTTTCCTTTAATTTTTACAAACTATAAAGTATCCTTTCCACTTTATAACTAGTATTGTGGAATATGTCGGGTCCTATTTAACTAAAATATCCGCAACTCTTGCTGTTTAACAAACAAGTCTGCCTCGTACGACAGATAAGCTTAGGAATTAGCTATGAAACCTATTTTACATTGAATTATACACGCGATATACTGACCGGTGATATATACCTTGCGATAGCTCACATCCTTCCATTTTGTACTAATAGTGTCATAGGAATATTTTCATAACCCGAGCACTTAGGATAGTTGTGGGTGTACCCGTAAGTATACTATATTGTGTAAGTACACAACTGTGAATAATATTAGGACCTATCTTTAGTACTATAGTGTAAATCCTGTTATTTACTTGACAATGCGCCATCGGAGGTTATTGAGTTAAGACGTTTTTCAAAAGAGGCCATCGAGTAAAATTTTTACGAGTACATTTGTTTTGCGCAAGTCTTCTGTTTGAGAAACGTCAGTTTCATCTAATGTCGGACTTATAGTCTGTTTGTAAACGTGAAATAGACAAGCGGAAGAAATAATGTATATCGGTTGATCTTGTATCTTTTGTTTAATAACATAATAGTCTGCGTACGAATGAATAGTCTAGAAAGGTATCAAACGTGGTTTGTATCCGAGTCTCGTTCTAGACTACAAAGACAATATCAACCTCACTTACAAGAACTACAATTACCTGTAATCCGCCGACCTCTATATTATAAATTCAATGGATATGCTGTCGCCATTTCTGTGGCTAGTTGAATCGTACTGTATTGAATGAGCAGCTGAATAAAACGTAGCAAAATAAACTAACTAAGTAGAGTAAGTTAGATTATTTGGTTTCGCATCGAATGGTCATATATTATAATAATTATGGGGGGAAAATTGTATTAAGTACAGCATATTCAGTGCATTTAAAGTATAGAGAGTTCGATAACACTACGCGATTGCGACAATAAGCAAAGTAAGATATCTCATGTCAATCTATCGAAATACAAGGACAATGATGTACTACATAATCTTAAATGGGTTGATCTGGATATTAAATAAATAGATAATAATTTGCGTAATATCTTGTTAGAGAATTATTTCTTCAAGCTCGGTCTGAAATTTCACGTCACTATGTGCCACTGATCATCTGTTACAATAGCGTATATTTATAATTGAGTGATATTGTAGATAATAATGTCCCCTGAAATAAAATTGTGGTATGCTTCTCGATAGAACAAGTGTTAACATTTTATAAATTAAGAACGGTCCGGATCCTGTTGACATAATGGGCCGTCTTTCATTGGCCAGTTAGATGATCTGTATGAATTTAATTTTGTATCATTTTCATTATTTCTTTTCCTTTCTATAGTAATTGTAGTTTATTTTTGTAGACTACAACGTCCTTTAATGAAACAAACTAAAATGCATACTTTTTGATGCAAGTAAAAAAATAATTTGCGAGATATTTTTTTTTAGGTTTATGATAATAACATTTTCCTAATTACTATAACGGTATCATTATAAGTTGGATTGATTTAAAATAACTGCTAATTTAATAAACAATTGTAAAACTGTAAAAGAAAGCTGTAAAACTAAAAATATTATATGACAACATAGATTGATATAACTAACTAGATATATAGTTCAAATTATTTCACAAATATAGGCCAGTTGTAAACCAAAGATAATCGGGCACTCTACTTTTTATTTTATGATGCATAGTGTAATGACGTTTATTAAGAAATGACAATTATAGGGAAGGGAATGAGATTATAGGTTTGTAAGGGGTGTCATCCATTATCAAAGGCAAGCTAAACTCTCCAGACCACGATGCACCCTCCCGATTAATGGAGAAGGCTATTGCGCCAAGTTCTGATTGGAGAGTGTTAGGTTCTATATGACCTGGTTAAATTCTGTAGATACTCATGCATGATGGTAGAATTCTTTACCTGATTAGCTACCTACCACTTATCTTACAAAACAATTGGCAGATATTTGAATGCCTTTCGATTTAGTATCGGAAACCAGATAATAAGGTTTCCCGCTGTCTTCGTGGTGGAGCATGTGAATTGGAGTTAAGAACTTAGGATAGTATATTTCGGTATGCAAATTATAATCTTCATTACAACGTGTATGTGCTTTAATTTTTATTTTCTATTGACTTTTTAACATGACAAATTTATTGTTCCACTTTTCTCCTGAAGCATTCCTATTACTTGCCTCGTGTCCGAGCGTGTTGATGATTTGTGAAACATGTTTGTCAATTTTGAATTTAGACTGTATCTCATAAGTTAGTTGTTTCGAGAAATTTGATTAAATGTAGGTTTGCATTTATTTTTTATTACTGTACGTAGATCGGCGTGTGCATTGATACACTTGTTTTAAGGTATGTCCCCAGTGAACCTTTAATATTGTCAGTATAGGTTGCGAGTACCCTTGTAATTGTATCTACATAGTTCAGAACGCACGAGTCCAGTCGGCGAGATATATCACTGTTGTCTTACGTTTGATGATCGATCTATGTGATATTTTGAAGTTGACTGTGTTAGCAGTTGTAACGTTGAATCGTTAGTGAATGTTAACAATATGAATTAGTCTACAGGTTATGTCAAATTTACATTAGTTTCCTCTTTGGGAGTTAATTGTGGGGTAAAAATCTCTATTTTTATTATTGATGTATTCTTAACGAACTAATTTAGTGTATAATTAATTAGGTACTATTAACACTGTTACGTACTATTGAATTATGTATTTATTCTATTCGATGAGTCGAATCGACCATTGCGAAGTGCGAAATATGTTATTGGCTCATTGAATGGCAATATTTAGAGGTTTTTCACAATATTGTAAAAATGAAAGTTATGTATTGGCAAGTCTTTTTGAACGAATAAACTGTGAAGTTTTCAATTTGATGTTTTATTACCAACATTTTGGTTAAAACTTCTCTAAGCAGGTGGAATAGGCCCAAGGAATCCTTAGTGATCACGGAGGCCCGTGCACTGCTGTGGACCATTCATGGATTGAGTTGGCAGTTGGCAATTATGTTGGCAGCGATGAAATTAGATTACTTCCAAGTTTTGAAATAAAAACTTTAAACTATGAAGCAAACAGTAAGTATAGTATCGTGCTCATCCAATATTGAGTAACGTCCCACGCCTTTAAATCTGATAGTAAATGCATATTAAATGTGGTTTTACTTAGGCTGTAAGTAGCGAATATAGAAATCTTGTCTATTTTTTTTTATTTTTACTGCAATTCCTATTAATAACAGTATTTTTTCAAACTAAATTTTAGTCCAATAGTTTTCTATAAATATAATTATTTCGACGAAAAGCACACCTTCGCTGCATTTGCCATAAAGTAACATTGTTGCAGATTTTTTCTTCTTATGTCAAGACGTATGAAGAGACGTCTAACTTAGGGCGTTTTGGAAGGCATTCTTGAAGAACCTAGCAAGTCAGCATTACATCAAAATGTATGAATAGAGCGAGTTAGACCGTATCCAATGAGCCTATATTTGATGAGTTTAATAGGCATTCCAGATTTCTGTTAGGCACAGTCCAAGTCTATCATTACAATACACAAACAATTGTATTTCCATACATTCGTGTCAATTTTGAAAATATTTAATCAAATTTTGTAACGAATGCTAGCAACTCTATTATTGCTAGCTGACATAGTGTCAAAACGAATTCGATTACATTGAAGACGAATGATCACAAAATCATTTTGCATTAGAACCCCTGTACTTGGTCCTGGCGATATTTTTTGTTTGGAAGACTATCAAGGTTCAATACCTACCTTTTCGATTCTATTTGATACCTAAATTAAGTTATCTAGTACCTCGACGAGTAGTGAAAAAACATGGTCAGACATTTTCACGTCAGGTTATCTGGACCACATTTGTAAATACAATAAAACACCACAATTTTACTTACTCATTAAATTTAATTATATTTAAATCATACATGAATCAGTTCGACGTGCGAAACTTAAACCACAGCTTACCTAAACTTCTGTACACCACAAGCCTTCACGTTCACTCTCTCGATTACCAC
>DWPA01005974.1:0-11343 GCA_018251375.1 Calpodes ethlius
AAAGATCTTAAAATCATTAGTTGCTCTATGTTACCACGGTCCTATGACCTAAAGATAATCGTTATTACTTTACACACGCTAAGACTTAACACGCTAATACTGAAACATAGATCTTAAAAAGCCGCAACTTTTCATCAATCTCAATGAAGTACAATTAGTTTTTTAAGTAACTTTGAATAACTCTTAATTCATTAGTTATTTAAGTTTCATTAAATTGACAAATGGTGCGTAAAACATTTCAATTGTGCTACATTTTATGTCAAATAAGATCTAATCTAATTATAGCGAAATTAATGTTTGTTAACGATGTTATGATTGATGCATTAATTTTTATTTTTAATTTATACTTCAATAGTTATTATTTTTGTTATGTTATTTGTTCAATTATTTAAAATAATTTTAATGAACTTTGCCTGTGGGCAGCATACATTATGGTATTTGCAAGTCGATTTTATTTTAATTAGTTTATTTTTTATTAATTTAATTGACCATAAATAATTTTGAAGAATGCATGATGACTTTGAAAATAAAGTAAAGGGAATTTCTATCAGTGTTTGTAATTTTCCTACCCTCCTCCATGACATATTATTTGCTGTATAGCAATCTATATGTATCATATAGATACTACCCCGTAACACATAACTGCAATATTTTATGAAGCATTTTACTGTAAAAATATCTTAGTTAAAGAGGTGTAACACAAAATCAGATTTATGTATTGAGTCTTAATAAATTCCATAAAAAAAGGCTTTAGCTAGAAAAAAGGTAAGATAAGGAAGAAGTCCTGATTATGGAGGTTAAATTTTACTTGACAAAATCCTCATAACCGACCTTACCATATCAAAATAAAAGCACCCAATTATATTATTAAAACTAATTTAATAAACTATAGATTGTTCATGAACGTAAGTTATTAAACGGATTATATGAATAAATTTAAGTATCTGATTCAGATAAGTACTGTCAAACAGTAACACGGTGTAACGGAGGTACTCAATAAAACGGTATTTAATAACCTCTAAGCCTTAGTATATAACATGAATAAAATCTCTAACACTGTATACTTCATATCTGAATCATAGCAAAGCATATAAGTACTACCGCTTCTAACTAATACGCAATAGTAACTTGAAATTGATTCGAAATTCAGACTATTTTGTAACAATTATTAAATTCCATTTGGCCATTGTTAGCTGCTTATTATATGGAACATTGTATAGGATACAGTTTGAGAAAGTTAAATTTACAGTCACGCGTTTTATTATATAGAAAAAAAAACTTAAATTAAATAATTGTGCGTTATTTATAGGTGTCAATAGCATCGTTAGGTCCATTGCACATTTACAAATCAAAACAAACGCTAAAATAATGGAATTAATAATTCGCCTTCTTAAAACAGGCCAGTCACAAGGTAGCGTGCTAAAAGTTCATAGATACCTTAATGACACCTGGTTTCAAAGCTGTGGAAGTCAAGGTTCGCGGCGCGCAAGTTCGTCATCACTTATAATAGGTTTGCGATCATCCCCCTTTCCTCGCCCTAGTCGTCCCACGCGCCGTGCCAACGAGCTGGTTTTCTCTACTGCTCCCCATCCACCATTGTTGCCACTGCCGCTACCGGATCGAGATAGTAGTCCAGTCACGCCCTCACCCAACTTGCTATGGTGAATACCGTAGAGGAAGTAGAGAAGAAGACCTAAAATATTTATTTAGACACATAAGTATGTTTTTGTTTCACTTTGAAACCTGGAACATTCAAATGTTTAGAACAATTAGATTTGCAGCACCCTGGGTTCTGTTTTGAATAAATTAATATGTAAGTTTTTGTTACCATTTTTCATGAAATTACATAAATTGGATCAATCTCGCCATAACCAACGGAACGGCTCCACATTAGTTGACGATTACTACATACTCTATACAAACAAATATCTCAAATATCATTAATTTATATTCTGACAGGTACCTCAGTTGCCCTAATGCTATCTCTTTGGAGTTGATGGGCAAAAGTTCCATCCACCTTTTATCTCCCGAAAGCATCGAGGGTATACCCGAAGAAAGTGTTTTTTTTTAGAAATAATTAGGTTCAGTACGACTTACCAAAAGTCATCCAAATAGTAAACCGAGCCCAGGTACGTAAATTCAGATTAATCATCAGTTCCAGGTTCAGCATCACGCTTATGGCAGGTAACAACGGCACCCAGGGGACACGGAAGGGTAACTTCGTTGGATTCTGCTGGTGAGCCCAGATTATTACCAGACCTGAAATGTAAATGATTCAAACCTTAGTAAGTCTTTTCGCCGCTAACTTAGTATTATTAAACACACTTCAACATTGTGTATTTAAATTACTTACAGGCAATTATAATAGCCAGCAGAATAAAAGTTGGTAGGAGCGCCCAATGACCAGCAGGTTCTGCCAGAAAATAATTATGGATGCATAGAGCTGCAGCGAAGAATGTGAATATGTACACCCAAGTAGTAACGGGTGCTCTGCCCCCTGTAAGAGGCGCCAAGCATGCGTACTCAGCGCGCAGTCGCCCTACCATAAGTGCTTCAAACATCTGAAACCATCAAACACAAATATAATGTAACTTCGATATTATAAATAACATTCAATGGATATTTAATCTTCGGAAATGTAGACAGGTACATCAGTTCAACTTGTAAGTATTATGTCTGATAGTATTACCTCCGAAGATGAAGAACCACCGTCGGTACCAGGTGTGCCAGTAGCAGAGCTGTCCTCCCGATCGCCAGGAGAATCCAATTGAGGAGCACTAAAATGTTTATCGTCTACAGCGGGCGCAGGTCGGTAACGAAGAATTATAACTGCAGCACTAACTATAGTATATGCCAGTAACGTCCCGATAGACATACACTCCACTAACTTCTCCAGATCGAATAACAGCGCTATTAAAGCAGCCGAAAAGCCAGATATGATAAGATTAGACACTGGTATTTGTGATTTGTTGTTAACATCACTGAGAAAACCAAATAGTAGGCCGTCAGCCGACATCGCGTAAAGACAACGAGGAAGTGAAAATAATGATCCCAGCAAAGTGGTTGTCATTCCACATACTGCGCCAACGGCAACAGCATATTTAGCCCAGTCTGCGTGAACTGCTCCTAAAGCCGCCGGTAAAGCAGCTTCAGGTACAATACTCTGATAAGGTACCATTAACGTCAGCGCTATCGCTACTAGGATGTATACAATACCCACCAACGACATTGACAGAATGGTTGCAATAGGAATCGATCTCGCAGGATCTTTCGCCTCTTCGCTCGAGGCCGATATACTGTCGAAACCGACGTATGCGTAAAAACATGTTGCTGCACCTGCCATAACACCTTTGAAACCGAAAGGCATGAAACCACCATTTTTCTCATACCAGTTACCGATATCGGCATAATAAAAGCCTAAAAATATTACGAGAGATATCACCAGAAGGTTAAGAATAGTGAGGCCGTTGTTAATGTAGGCAGATGTTTTCACTCCAACGGCCAAAATCAACGATGCCACTATACATATTAAGAATGCTAAGACATCAGGATATCTACTGAGCAAAGATTCATGAAGTTCTCCTGTGATTGAAATTGTGGCATTACTGATAGCGCCCTCCAACATTTCATCAAGATATCCTGACCAAGCTCTCGCGACCGACGCAGCACCTGAAACATAGAAGCACTTTACTAACTTAAAACGATAGATGAGTTGTATAGCAGCAATAAGGTATACATTTAAAAGTAACTTACCTATTATATATTCAAGTACAATGTTCCACCCAATTATGAAAGCCCAAAATTCCCCAAGGCTCACGTAAGTATACGCGTATGCGCTACCAGCTCTGGGTATCCTTGTTCCAAACTCTGCATAGCATAGAGCTGCTAAGGTAGAAGTTATGCCAGCAAGTAAAAAGCTAAGTGCCGTTGCGGGTCCCGCCATATAACGTGCAACCGGTCCAGTTAATACATATATTCCTGCACCAATCATATGCCCCACACCTTCAATAGAAAGAAGATATTCCATAACGTCTTCCAACCACAATTCTGAATTAGATTTTAATATACATAATATTACTTACCCAGTAATGTTATATCGAAAGTTGAAAGGCAGCGATTAAGTGGAGTATCTAATGAATCTCCATAAAGTGGTTTACGGCGGTTCATTTTATGACAAAATCCCGATAGAACATGGCCTAGAATTTTATGCCTAGCGCCTGGCATTATGTAAAAGATTCAGTTTTCGTTGAAAACTTGTTAAGGTTTACGTTGAGTTGAGCAAGGGTTTTTTTTCTCAATGTAATTGATATTTAAAGCACTTTCAGTAAATATTCAATGTTTAAGACAATTACGGAAAGCTGACGGGCAAACGTTTATAATTGTCTCGATACACGGTTAATATCACATCAGTATTCTGTGTATGGTCAGATCACTTCTATCATATACTTTCTTTGAATTTTTTTAAATTGAAAATGATAAAACTCTCTTATGGTAGTTGCTTATCAGAGAACCAGCTGATATTTGTGTCGTATGTTCAAGAGATAGAACTAAGGCAACGAGCGGCGCGCGCACGTAATCGATTATTTGAACGGCAGGGCGACAGTAATAGCACTTATTCACATGATGTTTATTGTGTGGGTATGCTGTCTTCGCAGCCATGCGGGGATTTTAATTTCACATTCCAAGTTCATGTCGTTATAATGAGTGCGAGTATATATAATGATGCAATACACACATTTGACACATGAGCTTTTGACTCAAAAGGACCAAATCAAACTTTTGGTCTAAGTGGGTCAAATCAAATTAGCCTAGGAGAGGGCAAACGTAATAATTAAAAACTCGTATAGACGAAAGTTGGTACTTATATTAAAAAGCATCCAAAATCAGAAGGGAGGAGGGGCAGCGGTACACTCACGAGAATACCATTAAAAAGTACCCGCAATAATTCAAATTATGCACAAAATAACTTTTCAAAATATTTTTTGTCAGTATGTCAGGCCACACGCCATGTAAACTTTTGTAGTTGTAAGTTCCTCGACTATTAACTCAATAACATTTTTTTGAGCTTTTATTCCACCGCTTTGTCAGCGTGATAAGTAATTACCCAAATAAATTACAGTTTTAAAAGGAAAATATAAGGGCACAATTTAGATTACGGATCCCTAAAAATGATATCATAATGCTTGAAATGAAGTTATTAATACCAGTTCTAAGGAATCAAGCTGAAGCAAGAGTTACGTAGGTAACCTACGTCATATAACCAATAAAATTGTCGAACTTATTACATTTGATATTTGACTAATAGGTAGGTTCTTGGTCATGTTGAAGCACTGAGAATATTGAGTCCAATCTTATACCGGCAAACCATAAGGTGTCGTAAAAGTTCACCAAACATTTCTAAGCTTGGCCGTATTAGGGCGGCCCAGAATATTGCTTTATATTTTCCCAGTATTACCATAAAGTTGTTGATATTATTTCTGGTATTTTTTTTAAACCTACCTCGCTAGCTATGGCCCGGATTGAATCAGCTGACAAACAACTAGTCGTATTTTGGCTGGAGGTACTGGAGGATTGAAAACCAGTATTCACCTACCTACCTTCTATCTTCGCTGACAATACATCAGTGATGCTATGTGTGTTGCTGGTGGCAACGGTGACCACATTCAAATCATCATCACATTCCACGGATGACTAAAATTGGAGGAAAATAAATATACTTAGAAAAAGTCTTGGTTTTAATAATATTAAAACAACACTGTGTTATTTAATTAAATTCAACCAACATCTTCAAAAGTTTTTATTACTCCTCCCGCGCCGTCAGTAAGATCTTTATCGTTTGTAAAAGAGCCCTTTGAAAGAGACTGTGTTAGAATTTCTCAAGAGTCTTCTGTGTGGTGTTATTCAAGGTCACTTATCTCATTATCCGTTCACAGAACAATCGCATCGTATTTGAATGTTTTTGAATAATCAGTGGATACCTTTCTAAGTACTTCTTATAAACTCAAAAACTCTTAATGATTTTTCAATATAACTAGGTGAATAACAAACCCCTCCTATTAAATAGTAACACAAAAATGAAAGCAATAACCACGATAAAAGAATAAATACTCCACGCGCTGCTTGCTAAAATAGAAATAGGAAACTAGTAGTAATAGGTACCTAATAGTATCAGTTCTGAAGACAATGAATCTTTATGACAGATATAACCTAATACTCCAGTTAAGATTGGCTATGACGAGGGAACTCCTCCATTGTTAACAGCATTACTATTTACACTATTAAACTGTGTTTTAATTAAAACTACGAATTTATTAAATCTTTTATTTGTAGGTGAGTATGTACATACGCCTTGTATTTTTACATAGGAAAACTATAGTTATAACTGCATAGGCAGGTTACCTAAGCGTTGACGAGAGGAAAATATGCGCTGACCTGGAAATAGTGTACTAATTTCTCTTTCCTTCCTCGGAGTTCCTCGAATGGGTAAAGTTTTAAGCTTCGTACGTAACGTTCTGCAATACAATATGTACATACCAACTGTGTACAAGTACCTCCACTACACGTGCCTACAGATGTATGCATCATTTATTTTTGATTTTTTTTGTAGTTAAACTCCGAGTCTTATTACTTACAAATACCATACTATCATAGTCCTAATTCGAATCAATTTAAGTTAACACATTAATTTGTGACTCAGGTACTAGTGACCCACCCCGACTTCACCTGTTTTGAACAAACGGTTATCTATCTCAGTTCCAACGACTCTTAACTCTATAAGTAAACTGTTTAAGAGAAAAATTTATTCTAAACGATGCTTAAAAAACCATAGAGGTTAAACATAAAAGTCTCCAAGTGCGTGTCGAACCACGCATAATGTAGTATCTTCTAGTTGTAAATCGACTGTTACTCGTTAACTTATTAAGTAGCACTGATAGCAGCTTCTTTGAATTTTTTCATAAGTCCAATACCAACCGCTTAGTTGTCATAGGGGCGGGGACACTTGACTCTAACCAAAATTGGCATTTTAATATTTTGCAAACGGTTTCCTGAATCGGAAACGATTCTCGCAGACCTATGAAAGACAAGCTAGCAGTCGGACGGACATGAAAAAAGCTATAAAGGTTGCTTGATCGGTCTACGAACCCTAACAATAGTTCCAGTAAGTTATTCTTAGAAGATACATATACGCCGCGGACTTATTTTAAGCCTTTATCGTCAGTTCCGCTCGAAATAATCTACTTTTCAAATGTTTAAACATCTTTCAACTAGATTACGTAATTCTTCATTAGGTACTTCCCGCGTAGATACAAATTGACAAAAAACGCCAAAACTATTTATAATTACCTCACTATAATACAAGGTATCCCCGACTGACGTGTATGGGTACTGTTTATTTTTAATAATTCGTTATTATTTAAGTAATATTGCCTTGTCCGTTATTTAGAATAGCTCAGGCCACAGAATACGAACTGAACTCAAGGAGGCCTTTTAGATCCTTTATAACTCAACTTTACTATTAGTACATTCACAAATTAAACCATGGGAATTGTAGCAACTTCTTTTTAAGGCAAGTTTACTCATAACGTATTCTCTTACACAAACTACTGATAATTGGGTATTTTCTCAACCACGTCACTAAGATATACGTTAAATACTCTAGAGTGGCGCTTTATGGGTTGACATTAGTCTAATACAATATATAGAACTAAGCTTACAACATTTCGAAGTCTATACCCGAAGTAATTTCCGTGATCTCGAACGAACGTTTTTGAAATACATTATATGGATAACAATACCATGGAATGTCAAAAATAATACAAGACAAAGTATGTTCCAAATGTTTAATGGCCACTTTGAATACGAAACGTAATAATTATGTAATTCGAACATAATAAGTACCACATTCTAAATATCTAAACCAAATACATAAGTATACAATTCTAATTTCTACGATATTTCTTTGTAAGTATAATTTAACAAAACTATATTTTTATCTTTTAAAAGTCTATTTAGTTTGTGCAATCAATAAGCCACGAAATATTTGTGCCATAAAACTAAATACCTATTAGAGTAACGGTCAAATCTGCATGATATTTAATTTTCGAATCTCACAGATAATAATCACTAATTATAAACGACTAATCCGCAAGTAACAGTTAACGATGGTGGATTTTAACATAATTAATGATAAACCATTCATAGTTCAATTAGCTACAGTATTGAGACGACTATTGTAATAGTTTCGGTGTGAAATCAAGAGTAATTTTAACATATGAGATTCGTAAATTATCATGCTGTTCTAAACTAGTATCAATAAATAAAATGTCACAAAATTAAATAAATAAATACAGCATTATTCCATTTCTATGACTCTACCTGTAAGTTTAATAATCTACTTTGTTAACATATTCACATATATACCTATCAACATACTCTCTATAAATGCTTAAGGACGTAATAAAATTAATACATAGAGCTATGATCTTAGAGATATTCAACATTTTAGTTAGGTAATAGTTTATTATCCGAATGTCATTTTTGTACTTTTCCAATATTTTCTTCATCAAAGATTTTGAACTATAACGGTTTTAGATATCTGAATCTCTCCATATTATGAAGGAAGACAATGAATACAATATTACAACTTTAATACTGAAATACCTGCAGTTATCAAACGCTAATAGCAAAATTATTCATCGCCATAATAATTAACAGATATTTTTCTAGAGAAAAAATAACATTTTAGTACGTTTTTGAAACCGACTGTCATATATAATGTAAATTCGTACAAGCCATTTATAGGTATTGCGTTACATACGCTGTTATACTAGATACCATTTCAGAGTGATATTTTGCCAATTCATAAAAATTTGTTGTAAAATCTCATGTTATAAGTCTTGGCGATTCCCGTTTCTGAATCTGGTACAGAAAGACATATTCATGGCAAAGTTATGTCCCATTTATTTATGTTGTCCGATATCCGACTTAGAGTTTGACTAATTGTTTTTCTAGGTGACTACAATGTTCGTACAATTTTATTTGTTTCCAACGGCATATAGCATTTCAGTTTCAAGGTTGATCGCCGCAGTAACAAACTAATGCCCATTAGCTACTTCTATGCAATAGAAACTTAAAAATACTTTAATTACCCTACCATCTATTCAAACCGTGTGTATTTTCAAACTAATCTATACATCAACAGTGCTACAATATTTATCATCTCACAATTTTATTAACGCATTTACAGGGGTGACACCTACGATTTCAAAATATTTTAGCCCGCCTTTAAATTCTAATATTTTCCTTTTTTACATTACAATTAACTTAAATTTGAAAAAAAAACGTTTAAGTACTACAAATTTGGATGTGCTTAGGTCACAAAAGTATTTAACATATTAAACATGAAACCAAAACCAACCTCGCGAGGTTGTTACATACCTTCAATAATTATGAGAATTTGGTATCGATATACCTAATATTAAATGTAATTAACAACTATTATGCTGCCAACTAACAATATATTCTAATTTACGTGTTCATAAATGCAAAATAGAACAGGATATCATAGTAAACTTAATACATGCACATTATAATAGATAGGGGTTGAGAAATGGTTTACAATTTGTTTTGAAAACAATATAATATTTTCTTTTACGTTTTAACCGTTTTTGATTTAAATTAGGAACACCTCGTATTTAAATAGGAGCAACAAGCGAGTTTCACACTTTTGTTACGTATTTAAATTTATAATGAAAAATTCTTATTAAATTTATAAGTACATAAAATTTATTAGAAAACCGCAATATAGTTAACTGTTTAGTACAAAAAGGTAAAAAGAAATAATGTATATGTATAAAAGATCTTATAGATTATTTTAGTTAATGGTAAGACGTGCTCTGGGCACACGTAGATTTTAAGTGACTGGTGCGCACGGTCGGACGGAGTAGAAATAATAATGGATATAGAAATAGAGAATAGAAAAAATTATATAATTACAGACACTTTTTAAGGCTGTAAGATTTTTAGGGAAACGATCTAGTCCTACCATAAGATAAGAACGACCACCCAAAGCAAATTAGGTGGTTGTAGACATAAAATTTTGGCACATTTAGCAACTGTTGTGTAATATATTACAATAATAGGACTATATTAAACATTATTTATTCGTGTACGGATAAAAATATAAGCGTGAAGGGTATTGAAGTAATTAAGCACACGTTTATTAAGTACCCAAAAGGACCAGTTCGGACTGAGACAACTTGAATTGCATGCCATCATAAATATGCTTATCAAACGTAACTAAGAAAACATTCCACTACGCGAAATATCAACTCTAAACATTTCACCTAACCAATAACACGTTTAAATGGCAATTCATCTATTCCGTCCATGAGTGAAACGTCCAAATCATTTCATAAAGTTTTTGTTCGTTTCTCAAACGCTCCAATCGTTAATACGTAATCGTTTTAACTGTCACGCACGTCTTTGGTGCAATTCAATGGATCTAACAATTATGAACATTTACCATTCTAAAGCATAACGAAGATGCATTATAAACTTATGTCTGTAAAGCTAAATATTTCCTGAGACTGCCAAAAATACAAATTCATAACAACGATGCTCTATAGTTTAGTGAATTCGATATTTAACTCCTTTGGCTGACTGCCAAAGGTTGCTGGTTGCTTTTTTATATGAAAATACGTTATTATTACTAAATAAATAAACTTTAATATATTCAAGTAGATTTGTTCGAATTTTTAGTTGAGAAATTAAATAGTACATTAAAGATGGAATTCATTCAAGAAAATTACAGTTAAAAAGAACTAAAAATACAATTTTGTCGGGAATACCTATTTTACTTAAAGGAGACTTGTCACCAAATATAAAGTATGGAACACGTCAAAACCAAGGAAATGAGTTTGTAAAAAAAAAAAAAAGTTTGTAATAAAGGTCAAAGAGTTCCATAATATATAATTTGAAGTAGGTATATAAATGAAATGAATGAATAATGAGTGCATTTTCGATGCCATTCATACTTATATTTATTGGCAATTTTATTGGATACTTAAAAAGTTGTCACGTTTTGCTATATGGCCATAAATTCATAATGCATCTGGACACCGAATTACGATTGGACGTTTGACTACACAAGACGTATTAATAACAAAAAATACCATATAAAAACTTTATATTGCATTATTGTAAAACTTAGTCCGCATCTACAAAAACTATGCTGGATGACCGCATTGTTACGGAAATAACCTATTATAAATTAATAATTGAATTTATGTAAAATGCAATTATTAAATCTAAAAAACAATTTGTAATGATAAAACCATAGAG
>DWPA01005975.1:0-11342 GCA_018251375.1 Calpodes ethlius
ATATACACTAAAAGTAATTGAATTCTGAGTTAAAACTTAAAGGTATTCTGCTAGCGAGCGCAATATATGAGATTAAAAAGTGAAGACAATATCTCAGCCAGACGATAATGTAACGAGTTTCCATTTTCGGTTAAAGTAATCGATTTTTAACATTCTCATTCGCACTACCCCACTTCAATAACACTAGGTACTAAATATAATACAAAATAAGTTTATCGGTATGCTTATATGAATAATTATCCTTAACTTTGATTTTTTTTAATATAATAATTATTATAAACGTCAACTGTGACCAAAAATTGAGTACGAGACCCTTTAAATTACGCCCGATTTACATACGAATAGTAAACATGATTGATATGCCGTTTAGGGAGGGCCAGTAGCAGCCGGTCGCCGGGCGAGGAGAGACCGCCGACCGCCAACGAGTCCCGCATGTCGACCACCACCCCGACCACCACGGACTACGGTTCTCTCAGCGAGGGCGAGCTGCCTTACCTACGAGACGGTACGTATACTGCACGACGACATGTAGTAGACATTAACGCGTAGAGTACAAAACTATTGTAAAAAAAATATAGTAATTATTGGTCACATGCGCATGATTACCCTCATTCATTATTTATATATAGAGGGTAGGTGAGTAATGTTGCAATGAATGCGGGCACAAGAATCGCGGGGTACTTTATAGAAACCTAACAGTAGGTTAACTTTTGACTTAACTTAACGGAAAAACTTGAATGCTATTTAATTATCTCGCTTAAATTTTTAACATACGTTACTTGAGTTATTTAGACTCTATTATTAGTTGTGTGTTGTGATCTAAAAGATATCGGTTTAGTATGACCAGAGGAGATCGTTTTGTCATAGTAAAAGAGACGTCAGCCCGTTATCCGCCTGAAGGTTATAAGTTAAAATACCTAACATTGCAACAATTTAACCTAATTTCAAACAAATTTTAAGCTTCCTGTACACTACTAGATTAATGTAAATGCTCGATACAGCGCCATCTAGCGATATTGACTTGGTGTCGGAGCTTTGGAGACTGGCTACGCTCAAAGAGGATATATGCTTTATATAATGGTTTAAGAAACGTCTTCGAATAATCTAGGAATTAAAGAATTATATTGGAAAACTGTTGTTAACAAATTTTTTTTTAATTTTTAGCTACTATTTTGTCGGACGGGGAAAAGCGTCTGTCTAATAGAAGAGGAAAATCTCGTTCGTAAGTATATTTTATTCGTTTTCTTTTAGACTTAGGTAAAATGTCCAGATTTGTGGTTCAACATTATAAAAGTTATGGTGGAAGTTTTATCTAAAGATATTGCATATTTAAGTAGTTGCCAAATTAGCAAACGGGTTACCTGTTGAGTGGTCATTGTTGCTTTTGGACATCAGTAACACCACAGGCTTCACCGATGCCTGGCCCACCATGAAAGTGACGGGGATTCCCCTGAATACCAGTAGTCACGGTATACTACGGTCGGTGCTGAGTACGGCCCGATTTCCTCCAAATTCTACAGCTAATTTAATACAAAAAAATATTTTAAGTACATTATAAGATTGTCTTCTGTGTGCAATGCAGTATTAACTTAAATAATTCATTATTATTCTATTCTGTTCTTCCTTCTCCGATACTTCTACTGAAACACTTAAAAACATCGGTTGATTTTAAACGGACACAGCCAGCCATTAGATTAAGACTAAGACATCCTACCATTGTTACTCTTGTTAATCGAAATATAATGAATAGTGAGGTTGATTCCCGAATGAAATATTTCCATAACGCCATCTTTTGGGTAAGTAGAAATCATCGTGATGAGACAAGTATTAAATATAGCGCCATCTATGAGATCCTAATACAGTTCTCAAGTCTATTGTCTGAATACAAACATATTTATAATTATGTCGTATTTTTTATATGTCGAAGTAAATATGATGAGCCTTCAAATAGAGTAAAGTTAATACAGTAAGGAATAGACTCACAAACCAAAGACCACATGTCAGTATGATAATATTATACAATTGAATTATTAGTTTACGTTATAAAAAATATTTTATCAGATGAAATTGGTTTAATACCACTTTAAACCATTATTTACCTAATAATTATAGGAAATAACGAGTATCTAGAGTACGGACATCGTTATGTACAACATCGAAATGTGCACAATAATAAAATACAGCATTATTTAAGTGTTGCGATGTTACTTGCGTATCAGATATTTGCGCTTACCTATCGTGTTCCCTGTGGCCTAACTGGTAAGGCCCGGTTCCTCGAACCGGAGATTGTGGGTTCGAGTCCCACCAGGGATCTGATCTAAGACTAACCAGGGAAACCTTTTTGTGTTTTTTTTTCTATTTCCGTAATAATTCATATCCTTTTTCATTTACTCACTTCATTTATTGTGGTCTAATTCTCTAATAATATGTACATAACTTTGAATAGTGCGTTCGAACTCTGAACGAAACAGCATATTCGTTCATTATTAGGTTATTAATGTCATTTATATAATACTATGTAATTTGGTTCCAAATAATAATTTATTCTTATGCTATAATAATATTATATTTAAATAAATAAAATGGCAAAAAATAGTAAAGCACCTATTTGTAGTTTGTTTTAAGAATCTCCGAATAGAACGTTGGGAATTCGAAAATTGCTTTGCTTTTAATTTGCTGGGTACCAGATGGTTGCTGGTAGAGAACCCTCCAGCACTTACTCCTTATCATGCACGATACGATCGGGGCACCATAATAACGCTGAAGTCACGATGTTGAGTTAGAATACATGTATTTTTGTACAGCGTGCCCCAGATGGAGCAAACCCTGGCGGCTGTGCAGCAGGAGCTGACCCGATGTACCCGTCTGCTGCGGAGCCACGCGCATCGCTCGCTCGACTCCCCCGGGGCCACCTGAACCGCCAGAACTAGCAATGCGAGCTGTGACACCAAATTAATCTTTCGCATATGCAGTTGTTACAACCAAGCGTATATTTTTTCCTTCGCACGCTCCTCTGATATATTGCATAATGTCATGCAAGCTGAGTTAGGTTAGAGGGCCTCAAAAGTTACATTTTATGTTGTGTAGAAATTAAGTAACGTCGATATGTATCTAGTGATATAACTATATAACGGATTTGTCATTAGTGTCATCCGCACATACCTTCCAGTTTCTTCCTTCTGTTCTATTCTTCCTTGCCAGGCAAAGCATGGGTGATTCCATCTGTATTAATGGTTTGTTAGTTTGCGCTGGTGCGACCCACATACCATGAGGTGGATTGTCAGTTCTTTTGTCGAGTATTTACATGAAAACATTTCTAAATTCCATCATAGCTTTGATTGAAGCAAAAAACAAAGCGAATGTAGGTAGTTCGATATTGAAATAAATTTTTTTAGACGTGTGTAGTTTGTAATGTTAACTAAAATCTTAACGTGACATTTGCTATGTTGTGTGGGTCGTTCTCGGCCTTATTCCCACGAATATAGGGTTTCATATAGTTGGCTGAAACCAATTCCGCTTAAATAAGCATGTGGAGATACAAACATGATGAAAGCCACAACAAGATTGCAAATAAACATTAAAAACACAGAATCTGTCGCTTGATTCACACGGCGACTATGTGGTGCGTTAATTTAACGTATACGGTTGTATTCAACCGCACTAACAACTGACAGTGTATGGAAACGCAAGAACTTCACACGGCGTTCGCACGTGCACCGATAAAAAAAACTTAGGTCGCCCTGTAAACGAGCACCGTATATCTTTCGACAGATGTAGAACTACCCTCCTATTGTCAAGACCTATTATTGGTTATATTTTCTTTGAATTAATTTTAAGTAACGATGTTATACGATTCATGTAATTATTTTAAGTAATTGTGTCATTATGAACTGTCCAATAAAATTTTAATTCATTTTTTTTTCTATGATTTCCATGATTTTTCTATCATAGAATATAACTATTAAAAGTTAATGAAAGAAAAAAGTAAAAAAAATATAGATATTTTCAATATTTGAACAGTCACTCTCGAGTGAATTGTGTTTGTTTTCATTGTGGATTTAAAAATGTAACTTTCTAACTGAACCTTTTTAATTCAGTTTTATAAATTTTCATTCAAGGTACCTATAACATAAAGTTTGCCGACAGAATCGCAGGACCTGCTGGTACTGAATAAGTGTGTTTTCATTGTGAATAGAAAGAAAAGAAATAATCATAAATATCGTCGCACTACCGACAGGCGCTACGAGTGAAGCTTTAGAAGTCTACAGAGAAGTGCTTCGGTTGTTTATTTCCGCTGTGAAGTGCAGAACGAGATAAAAATGTGAACGTTTTCTCAAAGTTTGTCTTACGAGTGTGTAGATAAATGCGAAAGTGTGTTTGTTTGTTTGTTCTTCTTTCACGGTGCAACGAAGCGTTATTATGGTATGATTATTGGTATGGAAATAGTTGAGAAGATGATGAGTACCATAGGATACTTTTCACCAAACATCTCATTCCTGTGGGAAGATCCTTTTAGATGAATATTTCAGCCAAAATAAAGGAAGTCTTTAACAACAAATCGTTACCTAGCAACCAATTATAGAAAGGAATTGACCTTTTTATTGCTGTTCTTTTATCACACGCGTGCAAAGCCGCGCCAACATAATTGGAACTGTGAATGAGGCTTATATCATGACAAACATTTAAACTTCGACGGCCACCGATAGTACACGATGTAGGTATGGGATCATGATGGACATTTTAATAATAGTTCAGTGGCTGATATTATGATTATTCTTAAGAATTCATCAAATTTCATGTGATAATATTTAAATAGATCAGATTGAGAAGAGGTTTGTTTTACATTTCAATTTGTTGAGGATTATATTTTCAATTAGTAACTTTTGTAACTCAAAATCAATTACTCAGTCAGTAAGCGTTCATCATTCGGAATTTGACAATATTTGGGTTCTACTACCATTGTAGAATAGATCTTAATAAAAAGCAACGAAGAAAGAATTCACTCCGCTCATCTTTAAAAAATCATCTGTACCAACCTTATCATTGTTAAATGTCCATAGAATGATATATTACAGTACGTACATGGGAAAATCAATTCTTCAATCGTAAGAATTTGATCGATCTACGTGAACTTTCTAGTGGCCAGAATCTTCAGCTTTCTGTGGGATGGTGGTGAAGTACGATGATTTTGATCAGGTAAGTTGAAGTTCTCCAATTTAATATAAGTTACTTGTAGAGTGCTATAATTTTTTATTGCATTACACATGAAATATAGTGCTTGGTTTCAATATGATTACATTTGGCATAAACTATCCGTGGATTACAGATAACTGATATAGAGAGAACTGTAGTTTTAGGGATAGGGGTGCGTATCGGAGGAAGAAAACCTTGACTATCGTAAACCCAGCAGTGGGATAGTTACGGTCCGGCCGGAGACCGCCGGCGTCACGAGCGGTCACTACGGCCGCCACCCGCCAGTCATAGTGTAGTGACGGCGAGCGACGGACGCGCTCGCACCGCGACCGAAATACATCGAACGCCGATCGGAAGCGTTTCGTAATATCAATAGTTTCGCAACCCCACCCCTCGTGCACCCCACCCTCCCCGCGACCCCGCGACCCACGTGCCCATGTTTACATGCCGCGAGTGAACACGCACATACCGGAATACGTAAATAAACCGCCGGTCGAACGAAACATCGTACATTGTTACCGTCGGACGAGCAGTTCCATTTGAACCTGGAATCGGCGAGCGATACCTAGGGCTTCAGCTCGTCGATATGATTTGTAACTTCCCAAACGTTTCAGCTGTAACTTCTGTAAATAGTAAAGTTTTATTAACGACTCACTGTTAAACTTCGCCGCAGCTCCGACTGACACGGGAAGCCTACGATTAAATGCTTCAGCTGCATTTTAAGCTAAAGCTAATATGTAAAGACAAAATATTCACAATACATCCCGCTACTGTCACTACAGATTTCAACCGGTTCGGCGTTGTCGGTAAATGTTTTGTGCGTAAAGTTTATTGTACTTCGGTAAGCTCCACGCATACAGCGGTAAGCACTACTGTTTGGACTCCGGCCGGCCTTACCGCATTTGGCGATCGCGTAACCTCCGCGGTCTAGTCTAGTCTTTATCTAAGATTAATCGTTCAATCAATCTGCGGCTGCATGGGAGCTAAGCGTCCTTGTCCCAGTGCCGTGCCAAAGACGTGGACACATTTAGCGCGGCCCGCCCGGCCTGTTGCCTCGCAAACTTTCTTTGCAATCTCTCAATCAATTACGGACCTTACTGACAAGCGATAAGGGCGCTAGGGAAAGCGCAGTCAATATTGTAATCTGTAACTTCGACAAACTTTCTTGCGACACGTACGCGCGATTGTGAACCTTAGCACTCTGGTATAGAGATTATGTTGATGGTAGCCCATGATTCGATATAATGGAACGCGGACTTCTTTGATTCGCCTTCGCACACTGACATTTGAATGTTGAAAAAATAGTTATTCAGTTAGTTGGGTTTAGCCTTACGGTTGTCGTAGACAGCGCTCGGGTTGACTGTGACACCGCCGACGGCTTCTCGTTTCAAAGTAGTACTGTAATTTTCTATTTCAGAAACGACCAAGTTCGCTAAGTACGTCTATACAGATGTGGATCTGCGTAGACCAGCTCTGTAATTTTGTCCGTTCAGAGGACACTGTAACGAGCCGGCAGCCGGCAACCTCCACTGATATTATACGCAGACTTGAGTTTATTTCCGATGTTATGTTCATCACTGTCAATTGCTGTTAATATTTCGTCGCCGCGATATTTATTGGACGATATTCCTTCAGTATGTTCGATAAACATGTTTCATGGACGCCATAATGCGGATACTAACCCACACGTGATCTATTTATAAGTTCCATTCAAATATTCATTCTCTCGAGACACGAACTGTATCGTAAAACTAACATCTGTTTATTTACAAAATATTAAGCTTTTATTGCAAGTCTCGCTTAGTGTTTCCTGTACTGCGACTGTTTCAAGTGGTAACAGTACTTCCGCTGATGTATATAAAGTTAAAACTATAATAAATTTATGTAACCAGTAAAATCCATTTGAAATGGGTCGACTGACGATGTTGTAAGACGTTTACGAACCACAAGAATAAATGTCCGTGATAAACTTAGTTCAGTGCTGTAACAGAGGACTCTGAGGACATCATTTTTTAAGGAGCGACAAAAATTCTCTTAGAAACGGAACTTAAAATATTTGTATCTATAACCATCCTCAAATTTATTCAAACTGCGAACATAGGCTCTAATAGGGATGTAAATTCTTCAAAGGCGTTAATACTCGTTAATCCTGGACGAAAACGATTAAACGATCTTATAACAGTTTTAAACCGTTACCCGTAACTTGCCAGATGGCAGATTTAGCAGAGTTAAGTGTTGGATCGAAAGAACGTTCCATGAAAGTATTTTAGTAAACCTCAATCTTTATGTCCATTGAACTAGTTACAAAAATTCTTTCTTTCATCCGATGTGCAACGTTAGACATAATAAATATCAATCAAGATGGACCATTGGACAGTGATTCATTCGCCCAATTTGTAATATGCAAGCCCGTGGCTGACATTTCCGACGCGTCTTTCAACACTAGGGTGTAAATAAATGCTACGTATAAGTATTCTTTCAGTGCAGGCGGGCGAACAATTCGGTAATCAAATATTAGCAACTATTAGACATTCACATACTAGTTTCGATATTAGAATATGGCTCCCTCTATAGGTCTAGCCGAAGTCGATGTTAGATTTTATTTATCTCAGAATATTCGGAATTAAATGTACATTAACTATTTACATTTTTTGTGCCATTTAACGTTCTGTTTGCCAGACTAAAGAGACGTTAGAGATCATTAGACGTTTAAATTATCGTAAAAGCTAGCGACACTTTAATTTCTTTCATTAGTATGGTCTGTTTCAACTGCCAGTTGAAAGAGAAGAACGCGAGATCATTTAACTAACGATGAAGCAGTCCAAACTTTATATATAGTCTGAGTTATTTCAAGTTCATCAGTCCCTATTATAATAAATTAGACTACGGAAAAATATAACGTCATTAGACATTTCCTAAGGAATGCGATATTCGCAAAAGTTACGCCAGTTGACGAGCAATAACCTAGATTTCATTTAATTAGCTTGTATAATAGACTTTTTATAACTTGAAGCATATTTATATCAATACTATATATTGTCTTATTCATGTCTCCATTCTTAAATTAGGTCAAGCGTCACACATTGCAAAGACATTAGTAATATTTCTTTTACCGACGAAATTAGGTATGTCTAATATGTAATATCTATAAGTAGATTCAAGTAGGTACATGAAATAAACTAGGAGCATTACTTGCATCTTCTAAACACACATATACATTGTGCAAACAGGATGTCGCGGTAATATTCCAGCAGCGGAAATATCACATCAAATCGAACTTGGTAGGAACCTTGGTATTAGATATTTCGGAGTAATGCGATCCAAAATAATGATCATCAAAGTCACTGCCAGCTGTATCTGACAAATCATTGTGATTGATACTTTGTTATGATTATCCAGATGAATATTATTTTGTTTTGTTGTTATTTGTAATAACACATTTGTTTATTGACTTATTTATGTCATACCAAATTCGGTTTGATTGAGACCGGATTTTCCATCCGCGAGGTATGGTGTTTACGTTCAAATTAAACAAAAGTACGTAACCAAGAAATGGTTTGCCTTTATCGATACAGAAGTTTTTGGAATTAATGTTTTCTTCATTTATCTGATTGGGTTTATTTCAAGATTCGAAAGAGTACGGGTATCGTTGCAGTTTGCTGAAATATTTCACATACTTTTCATGCGTCAGTTGGCACCACACTGACAGGGTAGCGGCGTTGCGCCATCCTCGTGCTGCAAGTGCATTAAACGATCCGTACCGATACAAATCTTGTAGGAATTAACTGCGTATCTCAAGAATAGGAGCTTTTGCCAGAATGCGCCGCTGAAGTCCAAATCGCTGTATCATTGACTCATGAAATGTAAATAGACGTAGCCAGATATTTTCGGCTGCAATGTCCAAATATACATGACTTTGACGTATTCACGGTTAGGCGAGACAAGATGCATCAGAAAACTCACTTGTGTACGAATATTGACGTTAAAATCTGGGTTCAAAAACTTATTGGAAATTGCAATCAATTATATTTCGCTGTAATTCTACTGCATCGTACCGAAAAAATATTATCTTGGTAATATTTTAATCTTGTTGCAAATATTAAATATATTTGTATACAGCAAAATTATGTTATTCCAATCAAATACCAATGTAGTAACAAATATATACACAGAAATAAAGCCAAATGATTATCAAAATTCAAACCGTAACGAACGAAATCGTGCACGAGATATCGAGATGTGTAGTGATTAAGTGAATCAGTGTAACGTGGTTGGATATAATCAAACACGGATCGAACACACACCTCCCGACAGTGATTAAGCACACAAAATGGACACAGAACACGACACACCAGACATCATGACAAAAGAAGCGATAGGTCAGTGCTTTACACTTACAGTACAATTTAAAATGGTCAATGGTTACATAAATTCAACAAAATGACAATGATAAGAATGTTAAAGTGACGCCGGTATTAACTAAATAAAGCCTGATGTCTTGGACAATAAACAAAATAATGTCCACTTACGATTAATTTATGAAATGACCAATGAGGACATTTATAACAGTGCTTGTACTGAAAAGCAGATCATTGATCATTTTAAATTATTTGGCACGGTTAAAGTAGAAGTATTCGTAGTAGTATAAATGTATTCATAACAATATACATTTACACGAAACAACAGAGGTGATACATTTATCGGAAATATGAAAAACGCGAACTTGATAATAATAAACGTAATTGACACAATTGTCTGATGATTGGTACCTTTGTTGTCGATTTTAGTTCGATTACTTACGTGTTACTGTTTACTACGAGTGTATCAAGTTTCAAATAAGAAGCTAAACTAAGGCGTGGTATCATAGTTTAACAAATTTGCGGCTTAGAAACGTTAAACAACATAATTTATGCTTTGTAGAATTAAAATAATAATCTGTAGAACGCTTTAGTAGTTTAGTATAAAACGCTGAAATAATACAAATGACTTACACAACGAAACACAAATTCCTATTTAATCCTCTCCTTGGCCTTTTCCGGCACCTCTTCCCCTTGTGTTACTGTTATATTTATTTTATCAGCATGCTATTGGTTGGCTACTCCTGTGGGCTAATTTATCTCAAATATGCTTAATATTTAAGAGATTGTTGGCAAACACTTAGCTACTTCAGTCATTACTTCTTTAACCACTAAACCTTTTTATCATTCATTCATCATTAACATCATTATATTAATTTTCTGCGATCTATATGATGAGTCTAGCACTTCTGGCAGATGAACTGCTAACTTAGAGACTATATCATCATCTCTATTATTCTACACTTGATTCAATGTGTCGTTACTCACTTGTTTGTCATCGACATTATCCGTTTCCTTCTTCGTCATTTCGAAGTTCTTTATTATTTACGTCATAATTATTGAACACAGCATGTACATCTCCACTACAATACTTATTCTTTTCCTGTTTTTGAACATCACCTTCACCATCGTCCACCATCACATCGTGTTTGTCGCTCTCTTGCTTGTTTGTCGTCATCGTTTACCCCTCCCGTGCCCATTGGTGACTAGTGACGTGTTGTGCAGAGTTCGGCGAGTGGGTGAGCAGGGTCGCTGTCCCGGCTCTGGTGCGCACGCGCCGCCGGCTCAGCGAAAGGTGCGCCCGCGCGGCCACACTTCGGATGGAGATGGAGGTGAGTTTGTGCTGGTATTGGTTTTTAGATTTTATCAGTTTATTGTATAAGTTTACAATATAAAATAATTAGGGACGGGCTACAAACCATTAGCGGTCCACTGCGGTGCGCGTATTGTATTAAAAAATCAATGTATAGGTGGATGAAGCAATTAGTGGTTAAAGTTTGTGTCGTCCGAGCACTTCGAATAAGCTTAAACTGTTATCTAATAAAAACGTGATCTTTAATTGGATGTTCGAAATTTTTTTATTACCAATTACGCGTCCAAAAATGAAATACGAATAAAATTTTTATAAATGCTTTGTCGCGATGTTTGTCAACGATGAACTCTAAAACCCCTCGACCGATTTTAATGAAACAGTGGGCTTCATTAGATCGGTCTTAAGAGTTAGGACCGTTTTAGATTGGCTAGTTGATGTCTAGATTCACATAAAGTATGCGCTACACTGTGAGAGACATT
>DWPA01005976.1:0-11341 GCA_018251375.1 Calpodes ethlius
GTTAAAAAGTAGCCTACAGTACTCGTTGTCCTCCCAACTATCTCCGAACCAAAAATTGTGCTGTTGCGACGTTTTGTTGCGCCGTGAAAAAAGGACAAACGAATAAACACACTTTCGCGTTTCTAGTATGGATAAGACACATTAAAATCATGTGTTTCTTTACTTTTTTCAGGTTGTCAGCCTATAAAATAATTAGAGGATTTGAAATTGAATTTTCCCTCGCAGTGCGTCGGTGTCCATCTTACCATTTACTCTGCACTCGGTCTATTTCCGTTTGTTGCTCCCGCTCCCGTCGGAGAGAGGATTGATTATTTTTTCTCGTTACACTCGCAATGACAGCCGGAAGGAAAGCTTTCACAGTTTAGTTTGCTTTTGTTGTTGTAATTGAAATAAATGTTTACGTGAGTGCTGAGAACTTCGTACTTTTTATAGCTATTTTTGCACCGAATGTATACAGATTAATGCTAGACTTTGTTTACTGGTTTCGTTTAAGTTAAAATATTATTTGTGGTTACGGTTATTTTGAGTTTCTTACTAGTGCTTTGGGATTTGACAAAGATTTTGAAAAAAAATCCCTTAATCTTGCTAGCTTGTATCAAAAAATCATGTCATGAAATCAAGTTTTAGTCTATACCATAAAAACTACTGTATCGATTTTAAAGAAACTTTGCCTCGACTTTATCGTACCCTAGTTGCGTATTCCATTAGTTACATAGTATCGGAGAATTCCGTAGACAAGTAAACATACAAGTACTTACATACATACACAGACAAAACAATACAAATTTATTTGACAAACCCAATAATTTATCACATATCAAAATTTTGCATTTCTAATAATACTACATACATACGTAACCTCGTTTCAGAAGTCGGTTACAAACGGTGTCTACAATACGTCTGCCGCCAGTTCCGCGGTTTAGTGAACAAAACAAAACGAGCATTAGGTATTCATCGAATGCAGCACCACGGCGGCATTAAAGGGTAGTAAATAGAGTCGGGACGTATTACGAGAATTGCATTTTTATTAGCCTCAATTGCATCGAGCCGCTTGGAGTGGCACGAGACTGCGCTTTGTCAGTTACAGTTGCGATGTCGCTGCCCACTTGCGGCCGGTTTCTAATGACATGTCTGTCGTTTCCCACCGACAGCAGATCTTACGACGGTAGGTTACTTACATTTTTGCGTTTTAATAAAAAATATAGACACATTTCCATCCATTAAATTGATAGAGGTTCGACTCTATTACTTTATTAGAAGCATGAATTGACTTAAGGAAACGAAGCTTAAACTGCAAAAATACATAGATATAGGAGTTAATACACTGAAAAGAGTCATCCTTGAAGTCCAAGTTTGAGTATATTGTCGCTATAATATAACTCAGAAGATCCAAATGTGAAAAGACAGTGCTTATCATATATATGAAAGTCATGTCCAAGCTCTCTTTCTATAACTTGCAATAGTATAAGTATGGTCTTTTCGTGAACTTTCCGTCAATGTTCAATGTAGGTGATATGAGTGTGGAATATTAAGTGGCTTTCAATATTCCAGATGACACATTAAACATTTGGATAGACAGATATCAGTATATCTTCGCACGGGGTGGGCATTAACACTTCCACCAATATAACGAAATGAAACTTAGAATATGCTCCACGCTCTCTGTTATTCACTTCACTATGACCCCGAGAGCCGATGTCGTTGACGATATTTACCTAATTTATAAGCTGTACGAAGGTATTGTATAGATTCCGGCGCAGCCACTGCTTGTCCGTGTCACAATATAAATTGGTGGCATCCTCGCTCACTCATATGATACATTTGTCTTAATTTGATGTGATGAGTCGCTGACAGCTTCTGTTGTCGGTAATTATTTGGAACATCTTAAACTGTCGTGATTTCTGTTTGGCTATTTCTAGTCTATTCCAATTTTACGAGTACTAGAATGCTGTGCGCACGGAATTCATCTGTGATTCAATTCTTCAAAGGGGGCACTTCTCCTTGAGAACATGATATATTTTCGAAAACAATAATTTTGTTTCACGTTTGATATTATTGTTGTACGACTTATGTTACTTTATTTATTATTTATTTGTATTTTTGTTGAAATATTAAATTTTGCAGAAGTATTATTATAAGCACTTTAATACATACAAACGATAAATGTAAACACAACAATACGAAATTTTGAACTTTTCAGGTTTTTCATGACAAAATTGCCAGTTTAAATTGCGGAACTATAATATTTTCAGCTTGAGCACTTCCTTTATTACCGAATAAGGTAACGTTGGATACTCGCGGGCAACAATAACATTGTTGTCTATTGACTGCGAGACGCCGTCTGAATCACGTTATGATTTACCAAGCAAGTTTCTACTGGAAACAAATACGGATTTACATGTATTTGCATTTCTGATCAATCAAATCGTGCGTGAATCCCGACACTGATATCTCGGTCGTACACGGCAGGGACATTTTTTATCGACATAAAATTAGTGAACATTAGACAACTGTATAATGCACTCAATACTTATTTATTCATGCATGGTATTTTTACTCTTCCTTCTAGAATGTAACTTGAAGTGTTGTTACGTGTTTCTGTTGTAGTGTCGTCCATCATCATAACCCATAAATGTCCCCTTGCTCGGGTCTCCTCACAAAATGTTAGTTTCACGCTAGGCGAGTGCGGATTGGTATACTTCACACACCTTCGAGAACAATATCGTACAGCGTCATTGCTGATATTGTTTCTTGTCTTGCCATGTATTAGTGATGCTTTTCGGGCGTTGATGGATTCCATCAACACCGATGTTCATTTGTCGGCTATAAACAAATAAACGGTATCGGTAGAGAAAGAGTTTCAGTCAGAGCTGTGTGTAACAGATAAATGGTTGTACAAACTGCGGTCGCAATTGTGGCCAATAGTTAAACGGATGATTGTCGGTTTGATTTCCAGAGCGCTCCCGTATGTTGCCCGAAAACTTATAATAAGCTAAGCTATGATATAAAAAGCTAGAATAAAAATATCCGAATATTGTGTCGGTGGTTAAGGACAATCTAGGCTTCTTTTTCAAAAGAACCACATTCTGCACTAAACTACTAAACAGTTATTTTTTTTCTTCCAATTTACCCCTATACAGTGTTCACCCCTATTCAGTGACTTCGTGGGTATATTAATAAAATAAAAGTATTGAAAACTATTCAAAAACATATCCTTGTAACATTTCAGATGGCTTTGTGTCGGTCCACTTCCAGTAACCGATTTAAACAAAACATTTGCCTGAAGTAAGAAGCTTGATGGTAGAACGAGAAGGGTGCTGCTACCTTACACAGTACTTTATAGTTCGTGGTGTAAGTGCTTATAGGACCGGTTTCGGTACGCGATACATTGTTAAATACAATTAGGTACAAACGATAGCAAAGTATGGAGAGAAATAAAACGAATCTCATCGCATCATGTCTTCATGATGCATCGATGTCGGCTCAATTTAATTGAAGCAATGCAATTAAGTTGCAACGAATTGATGCATACATGACAATTTCAGGTTTAAAAGGTAATTACTTGGGAAGAAAAATTATAGGTCTTTTAACGTTTTTACATAATTGTGGATATTTAATTATGATATTTTAATGATCATTTTCTACTTGCGAATAGATGTAAAGAAAGTATACGTACTCGCAAAATCTACCCTCTCCAAAGATCGTGTTATGAAACAATGTAATTGTAAAAAGTAAGTAATGTAATTGTAATATATAACTGAGTTCAATAATAACAAAAACAACGGAACCTGTTATTATTCATTTCAATAAAATATCATTGTACGCGCTAACGAAATATTTGATGCCAGTGGTTTTTCAGTCAATTATTATACGCCTTTTATTGAACAACATACGAGAATATGACATATTCGTGCTAGATATATATACTTATTTAATAATATAAATTTAAACCATAAATCTTTTTCATAAAAAAACAGAAATGAAACATCGTTTCTGGGTGTCAGCGCCGTAAATCGTAATACATAAATAAAATTAATAAGTTGCGGTCTTTGTTCAGCTTTTCTGAAAAAAAAAATAAAGACATTTACTATGAAAAAGTCTGTTACGTGTATTTATAGCGGCCATTACGGTAATAATTGCCATACGTAAGAGGGAGGATATTGTTCTTGTGTCGTAACATGTTATCTGATCTCTAGCTCGGAGCTCGGAGCTCGGAGCTCGGAGATTAATCCGAAGATAGCTTGCTTTGTAACGATGCACTGCACTTACTTGTTTTTATAAATTTGCTACGTTTTAAGCGCGAATGACGCAACTTGAGCGTACTTAAACTAATGTACGATATCAATTAATGGTTTCCACTTTAACTCATTGGTGCTATACGGGATTATTTTCTTAATTAGTAAGGATTACTAGGCAGTTTACCATTTTATTCCTTACTTAAGTCCTATCTCCAATATCCAGCTACCTAACCTTTACGTCTAACACGCGATCGATGATCGCTGTGAAAGAATCAAAGGACTATATGATAACCTCTGAAACCTTTTCGACAATAGCACATATGGAGGCTCCAGCGTGGGTATCTAATCATCCTCACTATAGTCGTCAGAAGTCATTTCAAGTTTCGTTTTCCCATCAGGCCATCGTTTATTAGAATTACAATGGTAACCGAGATTCATCAATGTTTTTTATTACTCGACGTACTTTATTTTGTACGCGATGACTTACTTAATTTCTTATCTTATCTCCATACTACATCCAATTTATTTAACATTGCAATAATGATACAAAAACCTGTAATTCTTAATCAAATTATCTTTTATTAAGGTATATTTCGTTAATAGATCTTGTATCGGAGCAAACAGAATTGCGAATATAAGTTTATGTGCCAAGTTTAATGTATTTGTAAACGTCATTAGCAACAGTAAACGTGCGAAGTGACTGTGCGAAATGATTTCACCGTCTTTTGTAAACCGCGCGTCTTGAAATATGGTCAGCTCCATTGCTATAATGATAATCAATTCCAGTGTATCGTCGTTACCCTCACAACCATTAGTTATAACTAAGAAGCGATGCACTTCGCAAAGCTATTCATCAACCATTTGAACAGCACAACAGTTTGACGTTTCGGCAATATCAATAGAATCATTATATTTTGTAAAAGCTTATTGCGAAAATTTTCGCAACAGACTCATCGTCAGGTTAATGAACCGAGCCAATCAATTGAATAGACAATCGTGACCGATAAATCCAAAGGACTGTGGGATTGGCTTTTGATATTGCAGTATCGGTATTTGTACCTATTCACCGATATTCTTATAGCCTTGAGGAACAAGACGAGGCTATGTCAGTTGTGAAATTGACAAAGACAGATATAAAATTATCATAATTATACCCTCGAAGTTGTGAAAACGGGCCAAGTTCAAAACGAACGTGATAGTTAGGTTTGACGTTATAAAATTTTAACAGGTATAATTAATTTAAGCATGGCTTTAAAAAAGCTTCTTTCTCAAAATAAATAATTTGAAAGAATATAGATCCAAATGAGTTGTAAGAAAATTAAGCGATATTGACCGGAACTATGCGAAATTAAATCAGTTTTGATATATTATATTACTTCAGCAATCCTCCTCAGTGTTGCTTTCACAAAACCTCTGCGAAGTTGGTTATTTAAAATATATTTACATTAAACTTAAATATTTAAATATATTGATTTCGATTAAGTGGATCATTTTAAATAAGTGGAGCTAATCGTATTGTTTTTACTGAAATTGAACTTTATCCCCTGAGCAATAGGACTTCCATTTGATTAAAGTAAGAGACAGGAACAATAAATATCAATTTTAATCGATTTAAGTTGCGTAATTTGTTAACGCGATAACATTGTCGGACAATAAACGATGTCTGCAGAACATTTGTGGAACGAGTTCACCTGTCCCAATTGAACAAAGAAGTACGTATATTGTCATAGCTTGTGTAATCGCGTTTTCTTTAACATCCTTTTATTAAAAACGTGTACTATCTTTGCAACTGACTCAGTGTTGTAATCTACTTAGCCTTGTACATATTGAACTGATTTTTTAATCTTATCTATCTTAAGATAAGGTAACAGCTGTTTCTCTGTTAGAAAATGTTTAATAATAATTTAAAAGTATGGAAAGTTAAATAAAATTAAGTGACCTTGATGTCACAATCAATACTACATAATAACTAATATCATTGTCGAACAATATGAATGTACAACAGTAATTGAATGGTCCAGTGGAATAAATACAGCATATTTTGGTGATCATTTGACATTCACAGTTAAAGTAAACGACAATAATAATGAAACGGATCTGGTTCCAGACAATGAAGTTGGTATATACCTTTTCGGCTTGGTTGAAGGTGAAGTGACGACTGTCGAAGCATCCTTCTATTACCTAAGCTCAGTTGCAGCACGAACTTGTCAAAGTCCTTGTGACGATGCTGCCATTTTATAGAATTCAAGATCGTTTCCAATATATTAGTAATTTTGTTGTTGTTGTTGATGATTACAAAAAAAATATCTTACTAAAGAAAATGTATTCTACAATCCAAGAAATTGAAACAAAACAAAAAGTTGCGTCCTGTTTTCGCAGTGCACTTTCCTTAAACGTCCGGGCCTTTCACGAGACGACGCGAACTGACCAAAGAGGTTAACAAGGAAGTTTCAGATAAGCATAAATTACGAACAGTATGAACTCGATGAACTGTACCGAGGAATGGTTCGAGAAACAATTTTAATTGTTCGCCCTCAAGTTACTCTCAACGAATTCTATTTCAATATCTCAAACCGACGAGCATTCGTTTCATACAGATTTGTATAAACAGCTTTCAAATTGTTTACATTTGTACCTACTTATAGTAAAAGTGACTGAAAGAAAGTTAAGGAGATGAAATGAATTGAATGGCCATTAAAACCAATTGAAAAATAAAAAAATACAGAAAAAGGATGAGAAAGAGAATAGCACCTTGGGGGATGTCTGCATAATATAATTAGCTAAGATCTAGCCGAGGAAGGAGCAAAGACTGACTTGTTTTTATCGTAGGATATGATTTAATTCAACATAAAATTTTCCCCTAAACACTATATAATTATTCTAAATGGTGAAAGGAATACAAAAACTACTGCAAATTACAATACTCCTGCGAAGTCGTTATTCAAATTTATCAATACCTAAAGTGTTAAAACAGAAATAATTTCACATAAAATTCATGTATAAGTTCCGTAGCCTGGTCCAGTGAATGGTAGACATTTATAGCACTGAACGCCATTAAAACTTTGTGAAACTAACCGCGGTTCAAACAGTTTTACTAAGTGTCCGAGTTTCGCTTTGGAATTAAACGTATCTTTAGTGCAGTCGGTTGGGATAATAGTTCCCGGACATCGTAATGAACGGCCATACACACAACACAACGATAGTTTTAATTACGGGTATCCTTAATGACGACACTATCGGGAAGTCTCCATAGATCTATTCACTGATCATTTAATACTTAGAATACACAATTATTATGTAACATTCACTAATTGTATCACGTGACTTGATAACTCTGTTTTCTACTACAGAAACAATTAACTGTTTTTGCATTGTCTTTCCTAAGGACCTGCAATTACACGATTAACCTCCACGCATTTTAGGTTCAATTTGCAATGTACCTATTCGCTGTCTTATTTATTGATTTTTCTTCTATTATTTAAATCATCTTAAACCAGGGTTATAAATTGGATTTGTTTATACTTGTAGATCACGTTAGTAGTTTTTGGATTTATCAGTAATCGGGTTGAAGATGGCTTGTAACATTGCCGATTAGTCATTTAAGAATAATTATATAAAATTATTTCAATCATCAATAATTAAAAAAAAAAACAAACATATTTAATGCTATAAGTATCACGGATACATTTATTCCCTTCTATGTTTTTAATTTCGCACGATTTCTGTAAGCTTACTTATCATGAAGGAGAAGAAATGCTGAAAGAAATTCCTTAACTAAAATTACAGTAAATTCTTTATTCATAAAAACTGTTTTTTAAGTGTCCAGTAAGTTTTATATATAACAATATTTTATTTTAAATGGAGAGAAATGTCCGATAAATTATCAATGGCATTGTAATAGTATTGCGATGGCTCGAGGTGATATTTAAGTTATTATTTCAGGTCGATTGTTTAAGAAATAATTATTACGTGTTGTAACCAGCCAACGTACTGCAGTTATTGGAAATTTACGTAATTGAGAGAAATTTGGATACAGTTATAGGTCGTCCGATTGTACGAGTATATCTGAATCAGAATTGGATTGTATCGAGTAATGTTATGTAACTGTCGATTGCAATATTAAAGGTTGTTAACTTTTATGTTAATTACTGACAATTGACCGGACGAGCTACCTGATCGTATTGACCATTAACTCGTTTAATCCGTCATTAACCGAGGTTTAAATTTAGTTTAGGGTTTAATCCTAAATTAGTAAACTTTAAATAACACTTTGCTAAGATAAATGTGAACGTTAATATGATGTTGATTAAATGAGGTCCTGTTAAATCAACTTAACTAACGTTTTAATCATCATTATTAAGGATATTAATTCAATTTAAAAAAATGTAAAATAAATATTATGTTGATATATTACTTTAAATCACCGAGACATCCACGAAAGCCAAGTTACGAAGAGTAACACTTTGGTTTTGATCACCAACAATCACCAAGCAAATTTATTTATTTTATTTAAATTATTATATATTATATTATTTCAATGACAAAAGAGACAGCTGAAATTATTTCATAATACAACCGTGATATTATTTCTGCCTTTGGATCTCGTTCTTTTTATTCGTATGATATTATTTCTCGCGCCATGGGTTATGAATCTCTAAAAATTATGGAAGCGGAAAAACCATATCACGAAAATATTGCGAAGGGATTCCATATTTCTTTTCCATGTGTTGATATTAAAATGCTAACTGTGAAAATGATGGGTAGTGTAAAGGTTGTATCGTTCCCATAGAAGGAAAATTAACTTACAAACATTTCAAATCACTTTTATTGTTTTATCATAAAATTTACTTTATATAGTATTCTGATTTACAATATAATATATGTAAAAACACTAAATTGAAATTTGTTAGTTAGTAAATTTTCTTTAGATGATATTAGTCAATATTAATAGTATTACTAGTCGTCGTCCCAAATATCTCCAAACCAAAAATCATACTATAGCGACGCGTCGTTGCGCCGTGAAAGAAGGACAAACAAACATACATTCACGTTTATAATATTAGTATTTATAGTATTACATTAAAAGTACTGTATATATATATTTATAAGTAGGTATTCAATTCTTGATACCAATTTGTTTGTCGTCAAAAAGTTTGGCTTTTATCCCGGATTATTCCAAACACGTACATGCATGTTCTTATTGTGTGCTGTGCAAAAACGAACTTAACTTGTTTATTATGTAGTCACTTGTTTGATATCCAAGTGAGTAGCGAATGAAAATTTTATTTATAAAAAGCAAGCCTGAAAATAAATTTGTGTACATCATACGTATAGATAACGGTTTGTGTCGTAGAAAGTCTTATTTATTATAGATATTTCAATACAAGTTTCATGACGCACATATTATTATCTTGTTTTTCTATTATCACAAATCATAACGATAATCTACCCGTCACGTCTATTGGGTTATTACATTTCAAGTAATCTATGTACATTTCTTTTAATCCAGCAACGATTTGTTATGCCATCACTGGTAACAACGTTTTGTATATTAAAATTGGTAAAGTAGTAATTGAGCTACCTACTTAATAATGTGTCTTCACCGCCCCTTGACACGCTGTTGTTGCTGGCCGAAACAAGTTAAAAATATTTCACTTTTGAGTATAAGATGAATATATAGCGTCAACAAGGAAATCTTTGTCATCAAATACAAATATCATTAAAAACATTCTGTTCGGTACCAGAGAAGTTAAAAATATCTTTAATCGCGTTCAGTGAACACTGTCAAAATTAGCCAGGTAACAGTGACATAATTTACGCAAACATTATTTTCAAACTAAAGAATTCACAATCTATTACCGTTTCTTTACGAGGTCTGTGGCCTTGTTACATGTTCTGGGTCTCGAGGGAATTACGGTGCTTGTTACGCGTTTTGACTCTGTATTTATTTGCTTTGGACATATTTTTACCAACGTCCAATAATGTTCAAAATTCCGTTGTGTTTGCCTGCAGGGTTTCTGGATAAATTATCATAATTTAAAGACCTCTTGTTGTTATTTTGTTATATATATTTTTTTATAACATTCACATTATTTTCAATTTCATCAACATCTAAAGGACTATGTAATTTATTTTAAACTATTATTATGCTACCATAAACAGGATCTATGTTTAGACGAGCGACCACAGACAAGCATTTATCGTTTATAACAATTAGTTTTCTATCTCCGGGTCTACATTTCAACACTCGATCTTCATAAAGTCTCGGTAAACAAACGGTAAGTTGTGTGGTCTTCACGTTGCTTAAATATTTTAACTACAATGCATTTGATCACTGAGCACGTTATATATATTTTAAGCAATGTTCCTTTGAGAGAAAGATATGTTTATTTCAACCAATTAAACAACAAATTAACAGTACAATAGTTATTTTTAGAGGTACAGGATATACAGAAAAAGGGATCTTCGGCCGTTGGTTTTGAATATTTTATTTTATTTTATTCAATTATAACGTGATTTCACGACCCGTGTGCAGCATTAGATTCTACGCCGAACCGTTATTTAAAATGTATTAGGTTTGATACCCAATGAAGTAAAGATTCGAGTTAAATTTCTGTTTACGGTCTGTGTATGTGTGTTTTCGATGACACACACAACACATCCTACTGGGCTATGTATGTGTAGAATTATTTATTAAATTTTTTATAGCCTCTGTTTTCAAGCATTTCATAAATTAATCTGCTTGAATTTGGATAGCAACCTTCTCTCTCTTTTTGTCGTTACGTGTAAATTTTTTGAACTCTATTTTTATTGCATGCAAGACGATACCTCTCTTCGTTAATCTTACAATAACGTGATCTTTCAGTCTTTAGGAATAGATATAGATTTTTGGGGGACTCTAAAAGTTCAGTTTATTTATCATTGTTAATTTATATGTGTTAATATGTTATAACTGTTGTTATCGTGTTACGTAAAGTGATCACTTGGTCAAACAATCTGATCGTTAATACACAAAGTTATCAAAACCTCATTGTGTATTAAACGTAATTTACTCTCAGAATCAAAACAAATTTAATTTTAATCGAACCTCATTTTTTTTTTAT